>JAOTOM010002941.1:0-124919 GCA_034440615.1 Ashinkailepas kermadecensis
AGATTCATAGTCTCCAAGGTTTCAATTCATCACAGCTCCAGCAGCCAGCGGGTCCGTAAACAAGTTAGCAAATTTCAAGCTATCATGTTGCGAGAAGAGATTTCTGATGCTTACAGACATCGAGCCTATATAAGAAGAAGTCTGCGCCGTTTGGGGCGGCGTTTGTCCTGCAGCTGTCCAGATTGGTGCTGGTTGTTGAGCAGTGCCACTGTCTCCTTCGTCATGAAAGAAGCGCTTGCAGACAAAGGTTAGTCAAGAAATTTGAATCGCTTCAGAAGCAGAGTCTAGTAGACAGCAGCGGCTCAGGCCGTGGGCTTGCACTAGGCATCCGGACTCTGTCAAGCACTTGTATTCCGGGAAGTACCCTCCTGAAGGTACCGTGTCCAAGTCGCTTGCCTGAAAATGCCCAGAAGATCGAGTCTCCTGTTTCCTCAAGTGTTGCAGCAACGGAAGAAGAAGTCTCCAGTTCGACGCTTCGGCCCAATCAGAGCTCTAGGGACTCCACTTCACTACCCCTAGAAACCAGTCATCTCTTGCCTGAGGAGTCAGAGGAGGACAAACACTGCGGCCCAGTGAAAACAGCTGTTTGTAGTGATGTTGGTGCTTCACCACGTAGTGTTGTCGATTTTCGCTGCTGTGCGGACAGGGTTTGGTGCGCTTCGTTGTTTAGTGCGTTCGTGCCCAGCGTTGTGACTGTTTGGAGCTTTGGGTGGGCTTTGGCCATGCGTGGGTGGTCTCTGTGTTTGACGATCTCCAGCGTTGTTTCTGGAGTCAGAAACTGCGGCGTGAGGCCAGCAGCCGACCGCAGCGCACCACAAGAGGACGAACTTCACCTAGGTACACGTTCATCGTACCAACCACCTACGCCACTCCCGGATAAAAATAATTTACTTCACCACGCGGCTACCAGTGGAGAGAGCTCGGGTAGTTGCATTACTTCTGGCACCCATGGTACGGACACCAACGGCGATGGCACTGAACAATATCGTACAAATCGCACGTCTAATCTATGTAAGTTACCTCTAGACTCAGATATATTGGGATTGCTTGACAAAGGCCCCAATTTTGCGTTAGCTCAAAACGTAGATCGTAGCTGCTTGGAAAAGGCAGAATCAGGCGTAGAAAGGGCGATCTATGGTTTGCGGTGGAGGAATGTGAGGGAGACAAAACAGCAAACTGTACCTCAGGTACCGCAGGCAGGCTTATCACAAAGCACCTCTAGCACAGGTCATTCAAAGCTTCGCCCCATGTTTCCCGACACTCCTGCATACCAACCACCGAGAGCCACAACTCAATTAGAATCTGAGTGGAAAGATTTAAAAACAAAAGTTTTAAAAGCATATAAATATCACAACAAAGCATCGAACAAAAGGTCGGACAATTATGCGAAACAGAGGGAAGTACTTCGGGAAATGAAAAACAACGATAATGTAATAGTAAAGCCGTCAGATAAATGAAAAGGATTCGTCGTGCTAAACAAAACGGATTGCATTGAAAAGGCCAGGAAAATAACGGACGATTATCAGAGCATTTCTTCCCAACCAAACCCTACCAAACGTCTCGAAATCGAAACATGTACTGTTATCAAGGAAACTTTATCAGGGAAGTTACATAAAGACACAGTGTTATCTCTCCTTCCTCATTCCAGCCGCACAGCGGAATTATACGGGCTCCCCAAAACCACAAACTAGAGGTTCCACTGCGCCCTATAGTGTCGGCGAGTGGTGACCCCCTAGACAAGTTATCTTGGTTCTTGAGCAAGATTCTTGTCCAGATACTAGCGTTGGTTCCCGCCCATCTGACAAACACGGAGTCGTACCTATAGAGGGTGAAAGAAACGTTTCCTACCAAACTTCAGGTCAGCATACACCTGCCAATATTTGATGGTGTCAACATACAGCTATCAGTAATTGATTGCGTCAACAGTTACACCTACACATCTTAGATATCTCAACAGCTTTGCAAATTCAACAGTACCTATGTAATTACCTATGACTCTCAATGTCAGTGAGATGATGGGGGGACTTCACTCCCATCAAAACCCAGTTTTCTTTTTGGGAAACCAGTGCAAAATTTTCCCTGACTATTTTTATCAAAACTATCCTAGCCTATCTTCTGTTTCTATTCTTTTTAAAATGATTTCTGGTGGGAATAATTATCCTGTAACCTTAATGACCTTGATTTTTTTCTGACATGCGATATCAGGCAAACATTCAACATCTACCGTCAATCCATTGCAGCTATAGCTCATGACTCCTTCAATTCCAATTATCAGCCTTCCAATTATGCATTATGTACAATAACATCATACAAAATCAACATAAATGTTCCTGCCACATTAGGTACCTAATTGTTGATGCAAACTCCACATTTGCCAAAACTAGGTAGATTGCAGTAGTTTGTGGATCAGTGCCAGTCATAAGCAAATTGAAATGGTGGCATTTGCAAAAAGGCACCAGTTTAATTGGAACTCATTTCAACTTCCAGGTATACCTACCTAGCAGACTTGTGCTCGACTCAAATTTTTGGAGTCGGCTCACATTTGACTCATGGATCTTGAGATCCGATTCAGCTCATGATTCACAGCAGGTCAAAATTATTCGATTCGACTCAATTCAGACTCAGAGCTACAGAGATCCGATTCAACTCACGACTCAAACATAAATTTGAATCGATTCAGATCCGACTCAATGGTATCAGATTCATAAGCCATATGATTCAGTGTGCACTGCCCACACATTATATATATATATATATATATATATATATATATATATATATATATATATTCATATATATACCTAATGTGAGGTGAAAACAAAGTTATAGCAAAAATAATTTATTCAACAAACAGTTTGATGTCAATGCATCTTCATCTGTGTCTAATTAAAGAAGGGAATTAGTATTTATCTGTTGAATATATTATTTTTGCTATAACGTTGTTTTCACCTCACATTATTTATCATCCGTCATGCACTATAATGGTTGGTATATAGGATATATACAGATAATTGCATGTGCATGTAGTAATTGACTCAAAAACATTAACAAGATGAATGGTTGTCAATGCATATGCAAAGCAATGAGTGCATAATACTTCAATCCACATCGGCATGATGCACAACCTGAATCATATATACCTGCCACACATCACCTAACTTCAACATAACACCCAGATCCTGCACTGCAATAGGTATCCGCACATAATACAATTGAGTTGATTTGTGGCCCCCATAAAGTTGGTTTGGAAGTGGGCTTGAAGGTTTCCCTTCACCATTGGTTTACACTCAATTTTACCAACTTTCTCTATGCTATCTTTCATATTTTATGGTAATATAGGGTACTTTGATGTATTCTAATTGAAAGACATATTGTTTAGCTTCAGCAAAGGGTTTGAATGACCTAAATGACCCAGTAATAATTGTCCTGCCTAACACTGTGCCATTTCCAGAAGCCTCGCCATCAAGCACCTGCAAAATAAATGCATTGTTCCCGATATTGGCAGGCTCCCTCTTCCTCCATTTTATGTGTTCAAGTTGTTACCCTCGTTCAAGAGCAGAAGAAAGGATAGTCAGGGAGGGGGGGGGCTAAGTGCACCATAGCTTCTTCTCCCCAGTGGGAGGAGTTTCAGTCGAGTTGCAAGTTTCATGAGCGCATTCCTAGATCACAATGGTGTTGTACATAAATGTTCAATTTAGCATGCATCATCAATAATCCATGCAAGATTCATCAACGAAGAATGCATCATGCCCTGGGTCTAGCTGGCCTAGAAAAAAAACTTTTCAACAACTGCTGTATGTCAATGTAGGTAGATAGGTACATGTTTTGAAAAATAGGCTAATCCTAGGTTTTTGGGTTCCCGAACATTATCCTCTCCAGAAAATTATTTGTCTTCTCATCTGGAGGTTGAATTTCCGTATAATTGGAGATCAATGTAAATTTTGATTCTTTTGAGTTTTTATTTAGAATACACGGTATTTTAACGTAAAAATGACGATGCGACCATTCATTTTCTCCGCAAATGATTACTTTTCAGTTGGCAAAGAAATAAACGATCAAAATCTTCACTCTACAAATATAGCACATCGCGTACAATCATCCGTACCTGGTGTGTCATAGACGTGGTAAAGAAGGAACTAAACACTTTATGCACTAGATTTAATACTCTTTGACATCGAAAACTTTATGCTTCTGCCTTAATTCGACATTTATTTCCGATACTTTATACTCTAAAACCGACGCGTCCACAACGCGACCAATGCCGGAAATTCCTTGCGATGCTGTAATATTTAAGGGCAGTGCTGTCCAACACATCCTCGAAGGTTTAGTATGTATATTTAGTAAGAGGAGAAGTGTCTTTAATACGAATATTTACTAAACTCCTTGAAGTTTAGTATGTATTTTTACTAAAGTTATCTATACAATGTCACACATATTTGATGACGTCATGGCCGAAAAATTTGCTTCGGACGATTCTGGTTTTCCGGTTAGGTTAGATTAGGTTGAGTTATATTATATCATGCTATGATACATTTTATATATTATGCTATATTATCTTAGTCTAGGTTAGGTTAGGTTAGGTTACTTGTGCCTATGACATCATCAATTGTAGCGACCGCCATTGACTTAAATGTAATCATTTGAAAATGAGTGAAATGAGTGATCGCATCGTCTTCATCACGTCAGAAAGCATACTATTACATACAAAATTCTTTAAAAATCAAAATTTACCTTGACCTGCAAATTTACCAATTTCCTAAGTTATTAACTTTTGACAACGAACCACTGTGATCAAGGGTGTTTTCGAAGCTGACGCAGAATATTCTATTCTACGTGACGTCACGTAGATTCTTTGCTGAATGTGTTCGCAGCGAATTACCACTTTGTTTATAATAATGGTATATCGTTGACGAAAGCTGCGCAGAAAAGACAAATTGAATACAGCGAGTTCTCGACATGTGAGAATTAGAAAAAGGTTGTCAGGATTTGTACGTTACCAGGATATTTTGCTAACGCACTTCATTTCTCAATAACCAGGTGAGTACAGGCGTGTTGGCATTGTTGCTGTTTTAATTACTGAAGTCTGAAAAGGCGATTTTTGTTCAGGTATGCGAACGTGAGCTATGAAAATAATGCACCAAGTATTTTGTGAAGTTTGTGAATTCATTTCCGGGGATTTTCACCCAACGTTACCCGAATCTGTTCAATATATGTATATACAAAAATTAAATTCACAGAAAGGACAACTCAGTTGGTTAGAGCGCTGAACTGCACAATCTCCCTCGTTCTGGCGAGAAAGGTTCCAATCGCTTCACTTGATTTTGCTTTTGCTTAACCAAAATCTAAAATGTCTTGTTTCATCTTTGTAATTTTCGTTCTTCATGTGTGGGAATGGCCCCAGGCCCTCCTTCACTGCGCCTCTGTCGGGGACGAGCTACCGAGCGACCGTGTCGGTACATTGACGGCACGTTAAACTCCCATTGGAATTTCTGCCGTTGAACTAGGCTTGACGGATTGCTGAAGGAGGAAAAAATTATACAATGCCAAATCATGGCATCTCAGCATTAATGCCTGATTGGAAAACCTTTTCACTTTCAGCATCACCATGAACCTACACCAAGCTATACAAGTACTGCAAGCCCTTGCTGACTCATCATCATCAGAGGATGATATTGATGTGGAGCATCTACAGCTGCTTAACCACAATCAAAGGCAAGTCTCTTTGGGCTATATTATGTGCATATTAATCATAGGCATTGGGTAGTCCAAAAGAGGGGGCAAGCTATTGTCAGGCAAATACTGTCCAGGCCACGCCATGGGTCCAAGATTAGGGGCGGATACAGGGGAAAATTGGAGGTATGCTCCACCTCCCCTCCTCCCATGGAAGGTGCCCCCGCCCTGTGAAAGCACGAGTGCATCCCACCACATGTTCTACGGATTTTCCAGCCTTTGAGCCTACCTTTGCCGCCCATTCGACTTGCCACCTCCCTCCCAACAACTGTTGAACGAAATGAACTGAACACCGTATCGAACCACATTTTACCACATCGAACCACACATTTGTCTTCCCCACGCTCGCAATCTTTTGGACCTTAGAACCGTTTTAACAACCTTTAACAAACCAAAGCTGCCGCTCGTTTCAAACCAGATTCTACTGCCCCTCCGAGATGCCTCTGCCTTCGTTAGAAAATCGTTTGATCCGAACCTGTGTTCGGGCTGTAATCATGGCCTTAATCATGGCCTTATTTACTACGATTATCTTACGAAGCATGTTGCACATCGCAGTATGAGCTATTTACACTATAAATTTTGTCTCAAGATCGCACCTCCTTGGCCATGCTCAATCCATCTATAATCCGCTTCTTATTTTCAGGCAAACTCGTACAAGGATCGTACGCTACACAGTGGATGTGGTTCCACTCTACTCACCTGAGGAGTTTCAAAGCCATTTCCGAGTGAGCCGGGGTATGGTGACAAAGCTGGAGGAGTTATTTGCCAGAGAGATGAAACCAAATGCCCAGCTGTCACAGCGGGACCAGATCCTCCTGTCCCTCTGGATGCTGGCTAATAAGGATGTGTACAGGGAGACGGCCGATCGGTTTAACGTCTCTATATCCACCGCATGGAATCTCTTCATGAACTTTTGCTATACGTGCGCATCAAAGGCGGGTGAATTTGTGACGTGGCCGGCAGATGTGCAAAAATCAAAGCGGGAATTTCAGAACATGGCGGGGTTTCCAGATGTTGTGGGTTGCATTGATGGAACCCACATCCAAACATCCACTCCAACAAAGGACGGCCACCGTTTCATCAACCGGAAAGGGTTCCCGTCTATGGTCCTTCTCGCTGTGTGTGACGACAGGATGCGATTCACCTGGGTAAATGTTGGCTGGCCTGGCTCGGTCCATGACAGCCGCATATACCGCAACGAGCTTCTGCCTGTCTTGGAGGAGCAAGGACATGTGCTGCTCCCTGGCAATGGCCACATCCTCGGGGATGCAGCATTCCCCTTGTCAAAGTGGCTCCTCACTCCCTTCCGAGACAACGGCCATCTTTCACGAGACGAGCAGATGTACAATACAAAGTTGTCATCTACTAGAATGACCGTGGAGCGGAGCTTCGGGCGGCTCAAGGCAAAGTTCCGGCGTCTGCAGCGCGTGGAGATGCGGCGCCACGACCTCCTGCCGAACATCATATTGACGGCATGTGTTCTGCACAACCTGTCGATTGATGAAGATGTCAGCGGCGATGAACAGGGAGACGAGGAGGAAGATGACCAGCCAGACCAGTTAGTGCTAGCCGTGCAGAGCGAAGTAGCACGTGCTACAGATGGTGACATCAAGCGAGCTCGCGTTGTGGAGCAGCTGGCTCTCGCTGGTCGATAAGCAGGTCACAGTCGCCACCATATCCATTGCGCTGCAGCCACCTCCAGCGTAAGCGGTGTATGCGCACATGTTGCCTATTACCACAAACAAGTGGCACTGTAGTATTGTTGCATAGTGTTTGCGGAGTAGGGATGAGCTTGGCAAATTGACATTAGTGATGTGCCAATATTTCCCCCCTTTGTCCTGTACTTATCTGATTTTTTTGCTCAAGGATTGAGAACTGATGAAGTTGTTACACACTTCGCAAGGCACTTCAAAATATATAATTCCCGTCGCGAATTCGTTTTAGTTGTATAAGGAAATGTGTGTGTAATGAGACCGACGTTCGATTGTTCGATCACTGCACTTGTGCTCTTTTGGTTGCCAAGGGAGGCATCCCCTCCTGGCTGCTCTTCTCGTATTGGTGTGCCCCAGATGCCAGAATGAGGTAGCAGCCAGGGACAAAATTTAAATTGTATTAATAACAACTCATCTGGATTATATAAACGACCATTCCAACTGAAATAGCACTCACATTACATCGACGACAATGTAAAATCCCTACTAAATATACAAGTTTCATCATATCACACCACATCACAATGTTATGGTCTAGGTTACCTGTGTTACCGATGTACATGCGGACACATGCAGTCACAACTACAAAGTCTTTCCATCAGACTAGGCACACATTCAGTGGCTTGTTTCACGACGCAACATTGAGTGTGTCTGAAATGCCTACATGACCTGATTAGCAGCTCACTGCGAACTTGCATTTCCTGTAATGGTGGCCACCAAGGTTTTCATGAGCTTGAGTTTTTCCTCCCTGTATATCCACCTCACGGCAATATCAAGAAGAGCTTTTCTCACCGCCAGGTCAGCAGCTTCCAGTGTGGTTCTAAGCTGTCGCTTGGCCTTTGCGCGCCTGTTACGGTTGTCCGTTTTCCTCGTGCTACCGCCAGCCAGCGATTGCACTACTATCTCCCCTTCATGAGTTTGGTTGACGGCCAGGGGTTTGCTCGGATCAACAGCCTGCAATGCTGACCTTTTCAAAGGATTGGTGCTGATTGTGATAGCTGGGTTGATGGCTGGATCACTGCCAAGGCTTGCATCCATGAGCTCATAATGTTCCCAAAAAGTTGTTCCTGCACCACTGCCGCTGCTTATCTTTCACTTCCTTGTACTTTTGTACAATATTGTACCATTTTTTTCTCAACACATCAACACTCTACTTCATACCGATGACCTTCAAAGGATGAGAGGACAGCGTTCCATCTTGATCGTTTGGCAGAGTTGCTGTCACATGGTCCCATCACATCATGTTCTGTGCAGGTAGCAATGAGAAGCTTGACGGTCTCCTTGTTCCATTGCAGTGGGACATTAAAAGCACTGAGCTCGGCTGCGTCTAGACGAGGTGTTATGGACAGGTCAGCACCAATATGATTCGGGCAGTCTAGAGCAAGTTGTTCTTCTGGAAAGTAATAGCCACAGGCACAGGCATAGGCATAGTGATTTGTTGGAGCTTCCATAATGCAACTGCAACAAAACAAGTCAATATGTTGGGGAGCTAGTTGAGTTAAGCCTAGATGTTTCGGGTGATTCCGGGTTTATTTTTCCCTACTTAGTCACCCCAAGCTCTTGTTATTCACAGGTAACTCACCACAATCAATCCACTACGCAAACTTGGCGCCAAGTTCACATACGAAACGTTGCGCTATTTCTGTCTCATTCCGACCAAGTACGGGAAAAGATTCTATGCGTCTGGCAAAGATTCTATGTGACGTCACGTAGATTCTACGTCGTCCGGGTCGCTGCGAACAACAAAACGCGCAGAATAGTTGGGGTATGACGTCATCTGTGACGCAAGCAGCATAGAATCTTTGTCGTCCGGGTCGCTCCGAAAACACCCCAAGTAAAAGTGCTCAAAATTCACTGAACTGTGTGCAAATTGAGTTACGATGCATGAGGTTTGAAGAAAAATATCTTCCATACTGGATGACTACAAAATATTCCTCTCCACATTCCGGATTACAATGCACAAATCCAACCTTGTCTATGCATGATAATAAAATGTGTCGGAACAAATGCTCACTAGAAAGAATGGGACAAGATTATGACTCACCTGGTGAGCAGAAGACAAATATATTTGCTGGGAAGCAAGTTAAAGTGGCCATTGCGTATGATTTGATGAAAGTCTTCTGCAACCAAATTGATACCATATTTTAACAAACTGAATGACATCATGAGGGCTTGAAGGAAAACTTCGATCTACCTTCTAGTAAAGGTACCTTGGGTTTTTTATTGTCACACATACCAATGCAATTTTGTTCAGTGCAAATGCCTGTTGCAAATTCCAGGGTCGTTTCGGTGCCATATTCTTTTTCACAATCACATCCCATTTCTGTGTTGTGTTCCTGGCACTAGGATTGACTCATGCTTGATACTGATTGTGATTACCAAGCTAAACATTAATACTCATTTGTAGTTATTGTTATCCGTTTTTGGTAAATAACTTAAGTGCCCCTCATTCTTTACTCAATGGCAGCTGATAAGTTGACAATTGTAATGCTTAGCATGAATAATTATACTGTGTTTTACTCCCTACTTTGTGTCATGGCATACTATTCACAAAGATACATGCTTTATATCATTTGTTCATAACTTGCATTTGAGTCACAAGACTCAAATGACTCATTGTGACTCAAGTGATTCACTCGTGATTCAACTCATTTAAAAAAAGAAAGATGTGATTCAACTCGCGACTCAAGATATGTTTTGGGGAAAAGAATAGATTCAACTCTCGACTCATCCAAAATGATTGATTCATGAGTCGATTCTTGATTCAACTCGAGTTGAGCACAAGTCTGCTACCTAGTATGGTGCCACTGAACGAAGAAGTCAAAGTTGTGATGGGCAAGGATGTAGCCTTTCACCTCAACCTGAGAAACACTAAGCATGTATTCCTCACTTCAGTTTTAGCAATGCATCACCATGAAATGCTGATCAATATACCATTAGGTAATGCTTGTTCATACAAATGTATCAAATATTTCAGCTCTCAAGATCAAGATGGCAATGAAAATGGAGATTGATAACTGATGGGGTTCAAGTGCTAATACTGAGTTGGGATATGCTGTATGCAAACAAACTGTTAGTAAAGCAAGTACTACAGATGTGTTGGAACACATCGAAACTGACACCATGGTATGCATTATTTAATATGACTATGTTCTTTTCTCCATATACCAATACATCGGTAGTCCAGAACTGTATTCGGCACGAAAATGCTTCTTTGTCATGAAATTAAGGAAACAAGACGCATAAAAACAAGGGAGTTTCATCCATTTACCTGGCAGGATCCAGAGGGACGCGATGAAATGTCTTATCAGGGCACTTTCGCTTAGAATTCGAGCAATTTAACGCACCACACCACATACTCCCGCCCGCTGCCATAGCCGCGTCCGAGCGTTTAGGGTGCGTTTGCAGCTCGGATAATAATTTCCGCGAGGACGGAAAATTTTCCGTCCGGCGTTCGGAGCTTACAACCGGATCCTGCCGGGTTTACAAATATCAAACACAAATAGTGCGCTCGTGAGTCAAATGTGGTGACCGTGCTACACGTCGCGCGCTTGCTCGCATCGCCAGTGTGCTTGCCGTGAGTTCAGGAGTGGTTGACGGGGTTTGGGCGGGTCTAGTAGAAGTTTATTCATCTGGGATGAACAGTCCAGTAAACATGCCGATGGCGACATGTGTCGAGGCGAGCTTGGCATCTCGTTAACGATATGCCGACATCGGGAGGTTCTCGGCCCGACATCGGTATACTGACTTGGAATATCAAACACGGATGTTGATTTATTAATATTATTAGGGGTGGGGCGATACATGAAAGCAATGAGCAACCCGAAATGGATTGGGGGCACACTCCATTGGAACCCATGTTAAAAGTTGAAATTATTGGGTGGGGGCAAAGCAAACATTGATGGGAAATTCCCCTTCCAAAGTACATAAACCCCCTGATATCAACATATGTTGGGTTCAATTCAAGATATCAATAGCGGTCAGCTGAAGTCGGACCGATGTCCGACATTTCACTCCCGGGACAATAGCGGGCCCCTAGTGCCCCGACAGCAGTCCGACATCTTCCCGACATCGGCCTCACGTCGGCTACATGTCGGCTGATAAATCTGATAATAAGTCTGATAAATCTAAACAGTCCGCTTCGGATCAAATTGGTCTATGGCACGCGGGCATTGATCTCTGAAAATGCGCCATCATGCGCCAGAAGTGCCGCTAATGCTAGTGACGTCACACAGATCCTGTTGATTTCGTCTGAAAAATTTTCCGCAGGATCCGGATAATTTTCCGGATCCTGTGAGCTTCGAACGGTGAATTGGTAGATCGGATCCAAAAGTATGACGTCACACGGAAATTTTTCCCTAGGATCCGAGCTCCAAACGCGCCCACTTACCCGAGAGGTTTTCACGGCGGTTACGCAAACAGCTGTTGGTTTCCAATCCAGGCGTACTCATGGGGACATCAGAACCTCTAATACTCGAAACCGATAATGCTTCAGAACCTATAATACTCAAAACCTATAGTGCTTCAGAGCCTCTAAATCGTCGTCTTGGGGGAATTTTCAATACCTATAATACCCAAAACCTATAATGGCTCAAACCATATAATGCTTGGAACCCATAGTTGTTCAGAATATCTAATATCCAAATGCTATAATGCTTCAAAGCCTCTAATACTACGTCCTGTGGGATGTTTCAAAACATATGCTCAAAACATATAATGCTTCGAAACCTATAATGCTCAATTCCTATAATGCTTCGTTTCAACTAATAATCAGAAAGTATAACTCTCGAAGCATTTAATGCTTCAAAACCACTAATGCTCAAAGCCTATAATGCACAGAATCTATGTTCAGAGCCTATAATGCTCAAAACCTATAATATCAGCTGACGACTGCATGTCATAATCGACCGTACGGTTCACTCCACGTCACCACCGTAGTCTACCAATGGGAGACACCGCGTGAAAGCTTCCAGGTGCATCCGCCAGAGCGGCGACGCATGTGAGTGTAGGACATGAATTGCTCGCCGCATTGGTCGCGTTCATGCATTTGGCTCGTGAAGAGCGGGATGTCGGAGTGGATGCTCCCGGAATTGAATTACTTGTCGGTGATTTCTAAGCTGAGTCACTGGTTTTACGAAAAGGTAATTTCAGTGTCTAGGCAGACCACACCAGGGGCGGATCCAGTTTTATTGACCGTTCAACCTGCCACCAGATGGCAGGACAAAAATTTAAAGATGGCGGCTACATTCGAGATAAACAATACGCGTACCGTATTGCGTGATACTGTCTGAGCTTGCTTTAGAGGAACAGATGGATCCTACTGTACCAAAAGTATCAATTGTGCAAATATCAGAGTATATCGGCGATAAAAAGCGTTGTGCCATTGAGGGGGAAGCCGAACTAGATGCAAGACACATTATTTCTTGTGGTACGATTGGGAAAGAACCGGGCAAGGTTACGGTGCAGGCACTCTGCATAAAATCTAGCCACCTACGCGAGAAGCCCGATGAGCTACATGCTGTGGTGGAGTGTGGGAGATTCAATTACAACTTATGTACACATTACAAATTATATTAATTAAGTATACAAATTATGATGGTGGATACCAGTGTTGTGTGACGACTAGCAGGTCAATCAAAATATTACTGTTGCATAGCATTGCTTTTTTTGGTTGGTGTTGTGCTAGCAATACCAAAAGTGCATGAGCTTCCAGCCCCATCATCATGGGTTAGGCTATGGATGTACTTTTCAAGTTCATCACAGGTGTTCTCCTGTAGAGCAGCTCCAGCATTGGGCTGGCTGATCAAAACCTACCTTCCAGACAGACTGCAAATCATGGCAGACAGTTTCTGATAATGTACTAGATTGAGTTGGGTGCCACACCCAGCTGTATTGAATTTTTTATTCAACGACACAATACAAATTTGAATGATTTTCCACTCCCTTCTTCTTGTGCTGCATATTTTGTATAGATACTTCCTAATCACAACACCGATGTCATTAAAAAAATCATGCAGCCAAGTTTCATGTGCATTCACTGGTGGTGTATTGTGAAAATTATATTGATGTTTACCCTGTGTTTTGAACTGAATTTCACCCTTTTGTGGATCTACACTGCTAAGTTACCACTGGGAACTTCGGCAGAAAAGTATGAGAATCTGGATGATATATCAGTGATGCAGCATCATCAGTCAGCAGTGTGCAAATATACTGGTGCTGGTGCACATCATCAAGGCGTCTGTCATGCTTTTCATCCGGGCAGACACCCAAGCCTCAGGAGACATTTTAGAACACTGACATAAATAGGCCTTGACAATGCATACCAGCACCAATGGATATTTGTAAGCTGATGCAGACAATGCATCAGGAGGCAGATCTACCAATTGTATTATGGCAGGTGGCATTTTTTTGAGGAGAGGATTCATGTATCCAGAGGTAGCACCTTTTCTACCTTTCAAGGATTCTTTCAGCAGAGAAACACGGAGTGGGGGTGGGTGAATGTAGTTTAGTGCATGTGCAAAAACTACGATTAGCTGATCCTAATACCGCTTGGGAACCAACAAAAGATGTCGACGAACCAAGTAACAGAAAATACCTAGAGAAAAATTATAAGTCAGACCGCATCACATCTGAACGTATTCAGCCCCCAAGGTTAGCCAAGCGGGCCGAAGCCGGCCCGAGCAGTAGGCTAGACGATAGCAGCTACATGGAGGTCGACGTGCCGTCCGGAACAATGGCTGCTGACACCGCAGTACCCGAGACGGGAGCGGGCACGCCTGACTCAGCGCCACAGCCTCCGGTCGTGTCGGACCGACAGGAAACGGGGCCAGCGCTCACCCCGCCCCCGAACCGGATCAGCCCCCAGCCACTAGCAGTGATTCCGAGAGTGAACTGCCGTTGTCCAAAGTGGCGGAACATATGAAGCGAGCTTTGCCAATGACTAGCGAATCAGAAATTGAAAAGTTACATTCACCAGTAACGAAACGTGCAAAGCCACAGAGCAGTGACTCTGAATATAATATACCTTTATCAGAACTAGCAGAACGCATGAGAAACTCAGCTGAAAGCTTACCGGGAGTTCCCCAAGAAAAACGACCTTTAGAAGTAACTTCGGACGACGACTGCCCCCAGAAAAATATAGATTCATGATGACACGTCATCTTCTGAATATGATGCTAATGTTGAAGATATAAAACTTGAGGCTAGCAAAGCTAGGATTTTCGTAGCTTTCGTGGAGAAACAGAACGCAATGATGCTGGCACAAATGAAATCGCAAACGGAATTGTTCAAATCGATGTTGGAGTAGCTGACGATGCTACTGACTGTCGACCTGTGAGTCACTTCAACTAGTATGACGTTGTATTGTAAGGCTGAGTGAAGCCACCTGTGATGGCGCGAGTAGCGTCATCTTTAATGGATTGCCCTGTACAGGCATGAGGATGTTACGTTGGACGCTGTGACGTCAAACCAACTGTTGTCTGATTATAACACTGGTTTTCATTTGTTGCAGAATGACGTGGGTGGTTAAAATAATCCATATCCTATTGTTCCTTATACCTGAAACTACCCACGGAGCTTTGTTTTACCGCGCGGTGCAGTGTACGCTCCGCATGAAGCCTGGAATGTGCACATCCCAATTCCAAGCCTGGAATGTGCACATCCCAATTCCAAACCATGAAGTGTCGGAAATGTTGACTGACATGAACCACAAGTTGCATGTGTTTGAAAAACGCATAACTCAATACTTATCCGAAGTGTTCGAGATTTCCAACACGAATCTCCCATGCCACAACTTGTCACTGAAAACAAAGTTTGACACAAGCAAAGTAAAATACCTTGCTCTTAGCAGACACAAGACTAGATACTTGGAAATTGAAGAGGACACTCATATCTGCCTGCAACAACAATTCACATTCTGTCACCTTCACAGTGCCGAACAATTCACTGCTACCAAGTCATCCTGCGTAAAATCTTTATATTTTCGCGACTCAGTGGAAATCGCAACTCAGTGTAAAACACTTGTCTCACGGAAAGGTACCCCGAGAACATTGGAAGTGCAACAAAACATTTGGCTAATGATCACTGGAACTCCGATAGAAATTCAGTTGATTTGCGGAAATGGCACATTCGATTTTACTACTACAGAACCCGCACAGTTGGTGCATTTGAGAAACGGCTGCTCGTTACTCTCACAGTACTTCAGAATCGCCACCGTGAAAACCCAGGCATCCAGCTTAGACGTCGACCATGTCGAATCACTTCGCAGGCAGCTGACCCGTCTGACCGAGCTGACTGAACAAAACATCCGTGCACAACTACCCCACCTCGAATCCGACACCGAGTCCGAAGTCCTATCAAGCCTACCAGACCTAAATGTACACCTCTCGCATCTGAAACTCCAGTTACGAACTATACGCGAACTTAGTTATCATGCTAGACTGGGTCACTCGGCATCAGTAATCCCGGCGGCAATCGTGATGGTCGCAGCTGTCGTTGTAGGCGTGTATTGTGTGTCGAAACGTAAACAAAGCTCTGTTCCCGCCACAGACACATCTGGCCTCAATCCAACTCCCCATCCACCCCTACCGCCCGGTGAAGACGTCATCGTGATCCGTAAGATATCAGATATCTGTAAGATATGCTTAGCACCAGCCCCGCCAGCGCGCTGCAATCTAGAGGCCAGCGGGAAGATTCGAGAAAGCATTGAGACGATGGTTTGTTTTGGCACTTATGCATTTATCCAAATATTACCTATTTATACCCTGGTATGGCCCAGTTTTCAGCCAAAATGATTAGTGCTATTGCGTTTTGATTAAATGATGCACCATGCCAAGAACAAACAAAAAACAGTATGAAATCATGTTCCCCATCCTCGAACCATAGTATAAGAGCCTAAAAACAATATGAGACCCTAACACAATGGAGGCCCCCTTTCGGGTAACAGGAGGCCCCCTTTCGACCTTGCCCCCCTGGCAGAATTTCGTGGCGACGCCACTGCCTGTGGGACTCCACAAAGAACATTTTGCCATGATGACTTTGTACCATTTAGCATCACTCTCTGCTGTCTATCTGAAAGCCACAGCCGTAGCATACACAAACTGGCCATCTCAGACTGCGCATGCGTAGTTTTCTGTCCTCGGCATGTCGCAAAAACGAAACACTCGGCTGTGCGAATCAAGGCCAGTCGTGCGCCGAGCCTCGACAGAAAAGGAACCTGCTGTTAAATGAAATTGCCAGGAATCTGCTAGATTTGGAATATTATACTATAGGATTCTATAATCTGCCAGATGTCCACCACATTCTAGTAGAATATCGCATATTCTAGCTGCATATTCTAGGCACGGGCATATACTAGATCTGAGAATATACTAAACTTGGGTGTACCCGTTCTTTAATGTACTCTGGTGCGAATGGCTATTGCTGACTTAGCACGTGCAACCCTCGCCGCCGCCGTTAGCGCGGCCGGCAGGGCCGGCCGGGGCCGCGACGCTGCCGACTCCGTGAAATCCGAGACGACTGCTGAGCCACAGATGGCCGCTGCAGATGGGCCGGCCGGGCCAGCGACGCTGTCGACCCCCGTGGAACCCGAGACGAGTGATGAGCTACATATGACCGCTGCCGATGGGACGCCGAAGTCAGTCTGCCTGTCAGTCATCTGTCAGTCATCATCTATCACCTGTCAGTCATCTGTCAGTCATCATCTATCATCTATCACCTGTCAGTCATCTGTCAGTCATCATCTATCATCTATCACCTGTCAGTCATCTGTCAGTCATCATCTATCATCTATCATCTATCATCTATCACCTGTCAGTCACCTGTCACCTGTCAGTCATCTGTCAGTCATCATCTATCATCTATCACCTGTCAGTCATCTATCGCTCGCTCCAGACGTCGTCTATCGCTCGCTCCCGACGTCGTCTACCGCTCGCTCCCGACGTGGTCTATCGCTCGCTCCCGACGTGGTCTACCGCTCGCTCCCGACGTGGTCTATCGCTCGCTCCCGACGTCGTCTACCGCTCGCTCCCGACGTGGTCTATCGCTCGCTCCCGACGCCGTCTATCGCTCGCTCCCGACGCCGTCTATCGCTCGCTGGCCGGCCCGGACGGCTGCATCCAGGCCGTCTATCGCCCGCTCCCGACGCCGTCTATCGCTCTCTCCCGACGCCGTCTATCGCTTGCTCCCGCCGCCGTCTATCGCTCGTTCCCAACGCCGTCTATCGCTCCCTCCCGACGCCGTCTATCGGTCGCTGGCCGGCCCGGACGGCTGCACCCGGGCCGTTCATCGCTCGCCCCCGACGCCGTCTATCGCTCGCTTCCGACGCCGTCTATCGCTCGCTGGCCGGCCCGGACGGCTGCACCCTATCGCTCGCTGGCCGTCGCTCGGCCGTCTATCACCCGGGCCGTCTATCGTCCATTTTCCGTTTGTCCCTACCTAGCATAGTTCTGGAGATCTCAGGGTAGGGCAGACATCTGCCCCCCCCCGGACATGCGAAGTTGGCGCGGATCGCCGGACGTGCGAGTGTTAAAGCACAATAATACCTTCTTTTCTTCATAAAATGACTGCTTATTGAGATATAAGCACAACTTGAAGTGCTTATGTCAAAAAGTTTTCATTTCCAAAAGATATGAATTCAAAATTATTTCAAAGTACATCGAGACACAGGAATAACATGTTTTTTAATAACCAAAAGTGCCATAAATAGTTCTTCTAAATATCTACCCAAATTGCATGCTTTGTGCAGACTTGAAAATTGGTAAAATGCAACTAGGTTTTGCATAATTTGAAATTGAAGAACAAGCTTGCTCCAAATCAGGCTGTTTTTTTTTGTTGTTGGCTGGACTGATATGTCCGTCCTGGAAACTCTAGTGAATGCATGGAATTTACTGAGCTGACTAAGCATCACATCAAAGCCCAGCAAGAGCCCACTGGTCACTAACAGAGTTCCTCGTTGGGCTTTCGGTTCTAGTATTTGCCACTTATCGTACCTACCTAAGTGGGTGAGAGGTAACTTTCCCCTGTCCCACAATTCCGCACATTCCCTTATTTTCACGAATCAATTGGAACAACTTTGTGCAAAACATGGTCCGATGTACCTCAAAAGTCACACAGCGACATCTATTAAGAGTAGAATGGACTCCACTCCAAAAATGCCGCATATCCTGCGCTTGTTATGAAACGAATGCGCACTATATCGCGACATTTGTCAGAGGCATGCCTTTGCGGACCGCTGATAGAGCTATATCGAAGCTAAGATGTAAATGTGAACTTCAATTTTCACTATAATTAGGAATCACGAATGCATAGTTGTTTCCAGTTTTTCAACTTTGCTAGTTTCCAGTGGATGAAAGCATAATTTGCACGAAAATAACATACACAAATACTTCCCGGCTCTACTCAGGTGAGGAACTGCATTAGTGCTTTACATGGGCCGACCGCCCCTGCTTCCAGCTGCTGCATTATTATTTTGCTGATTTTAGCTGGGTGGATACACTCAACTGATTGGGTTGAAGCTGATTCTACTGGAAGGACACTTGCTCACCCAAGTAACATGCTACCCGAGGTCCTGCTTGCTCCCCTTGGGGATGGCAGAGATCATGTCCTGGGCTAATAGCGCGCTCTCTACCAAGTCGCCGTGTTGCCCAGGCCATGGACTACGAAACTTGTCAGGATGTAGCGCTTAACATTGGATACTTTTATTTTATTTTAAGAAGCATGGTATCTAGGTACAGTACCTAAACAGTTATAGTCAGTTTTCCGAAGGGGTGCGACTCCCCCCTCTCCACTGGCTGGCGCAAGTGAGAGGCAGCGCCCTAGCGGCCTATGTATTCCACCGCCCCTTGCTGTGCACAGCTAACAGTAGATAATTGCGATCTTTCTTGACATTCATTGATACGTCCCATACTACGGTGCACGACAGGTGACTGTTCACCACGTGCTTCTGTTCACGTGGAAGGTATTCTCCCCTCCCCATTGCTACCATAAATGGCACATGTGAGTACTCACTGCATATTCGAATGGAAACATGAAAGGCAGCCGGTAGTCTGGCGTCGGGACCGCGTCTTTGTTTCATATTCCATCAACCCACCTTCGTGACCACCCGAGGTGCGTACAAAATGCATGGTACCGCCCACCCCTGCGACAGGCGGTCTGCTAATGTCCGCGGCCGCCGCCGCTAATCCCAGGATTCGCCATGACAGATCACCACTGGACGCTACGGGCTGATGGCCACCCACCGAGCTGACCGAACACTGTCACCGCTACTGCTCAGCATGGTGTCCCTTTGTGGTAACCGTGTCCATGTCTGCCCATATCGGTTAGTCTAGCGACTGTTGGATACAGTACATAATAACATTTTATATAGTATCACCTTGTCCATCAGACTCGAAAATCTGAAATATTGACCTTGCATATAAGACCCATGGACTCGGCCAATTTGTTTCAAAATCCTGGATGTCTTCTGTATGTTCAGGCACGATCCATTGGAAGGCCTGTGAATGCTCAAAAAGGTGAAATACATATTATTCGCGAACTGAGCATGTCCTAATGACGAAAATATTACTTTCGCCAAATATATGAAAGCTGATTCGCGAAAAAAAACATACTGTTGTTTGACTTTGCAAAAGCACGACCCGCTGGTTTGGTGCCCTTTCTATCTACACAGGTCGCAGAAAGCTAGGATGCCCCATGACTGTTGAGATGGAATGGGATGCTGCATTTCTGCTGGCCAGGTCCCCCTGTGCTGCACAGGATGCTCTTACAAGACCAGGAATCCTTTACAATTACTGGGATGGTATTCCCTTCGGGATGCCCAAACAACTGCTGGATGCCTCTAAATCTCATGGGATGCCCCTACAACAGCTGAAGTACTCGCTCTGCAGATTTCAGGGATGTCCTACAACGTCTGGGGTGTCCCTCTGCAGGCTCTTACAGTGACACGGGTGCCACTCTGCATATTGAGGGCGCCCCCAACGGCTCGAAGTGACTCTGCGCAAATGTGCCATTTCCTTTTTCAGGCAGCAGATGTGTTCCTGCAACGCTTATGGTGCCGCTACAGTGGCTGTGATGTCATATTTGCAGTCTGGCAGCATGGGCGACGGAACATTTGGGGCACTGGGGCGCTGCGCCCTCCCTTGCGCGAGCAAAGCGGCGTCGCATCCCCTTGGTACTCTTATTAAAACTACCTACTCTCCCTAGATACCAGGCTTCTTAAAATAAAGCAAATCATCAAAGCTAAGCACGGCATCGCGACACTTAACTTATGTTGGTATGGCTGGAACACATGTTCGTAATTTTTCTGGTCATTTCTCCAGAACTTCTAATGCCTTAAAGATAATTATTGTTCAGGTACACAGTACGCTGTGCTCGCCATCACTGCTAAAATTCACTGAAAGTGATCTTGTTTGCGGCATCTGAAGCTAGAGCTACGGTCACTTCACTCGGATAACTTTGCCCAGGGGCGGATCTAACGAAGCCTCTGTTGATATGCTAACTGGGGACGAAAATTGTGCTAACCATCTAATAGGTTAATAATTTTGGGTTAACTTCACACTTCCCGACCAAATTCCTCGTTTTCGGCATATTTTTCCATCATCGTTTCCCAGGTGAAAATTTATTACAGCATACCCTGTGATCTAGAGGTCACTTACACTAAGGGTACGTACTTCCAGGAGCGCAGACAGGAATTCCCTAAGGGTAGTCTCGACTAAAAGAGATACCAAAAAGGGAAAGCGTTCGGCAAAACGAAAATTTAGGGTTTTTACATTTTTAACATCCTACAATTTCTTCCTTGCTCTAGTGTATTTTTGTTTGCTAAGTGGAGGCGGCACTCGCTTGGCTGTGCCTCTGCGTCCCCCAGAACGGCGTTCCTACAGGAACGGTTGCTTGCGGCCTCTTCCTCTCTTTTCAGCCAATGTCACCTCGCTGGTAAAGTTTAGCCTCTATGAGGTTTGAGCTCACCCGATTAGTTTTTATCATTTGGTGGTGCTCCCCCGAGGAGATTGTACCTGGTCCACCAAACGAATGCTCGGTATTTAAGTTCCTTGGCGTGTCCTTGCTTCTGCCAAGTAGTTCATCATACGTTTTCGCGAACATGCTTTAGAGTCGTACAGCCTTGATACTTGGAGTCATTATTTGATAATAATTTCTTCCCTCGTGAATGATAACATCGACAGGCGTCTTCTCGATCTGAACTATACAGAATTGCCTGGAGGCAATGATGTGACAAAGGTGTGTCGAGTATGAGAGACGTTATGCCCTTGTTGCCTTATACAGCTGTACCAATGATGTGACAAAGGTGTGTCGAGTATGAGAGACGTTATGCCCTTGTTGCCTTATACAGCTGTACCAATCATCATTTTGGCCATGCTGTGACAAAGGTGTGTCGAGTATGAGAGACGTTATGTCCTTGTTGCCTTATACAGCTGTACCAATCATCATTTTGGCCATGCTGTGACAAAGGTGTGTCGAGTATGAGAGACGTTATGTCCTTGTTGCCTTATACAGCTGTACCAATCATCATTTTGGCCATGCTGTGACAAAGGTGTGTCGAGTATGAGAGACGTTATGTCCTTGTTGCCTTATACAGCTGTACCAATCATCATTTTGGCCATGCTGTGACAAAGGTGTGTCGAGTATGAGAGACGTTATGTCCTTGTTGCCTTTACAGCTGTACCAATCATCATTTTGGCCATGCTGTGACAAAGGTGTGTCGAGTATGAGAGACGTTATGTCCTTGTTGCCTTATACAGCTGTACCAATCATCATTTTGGCCATGCTGTGACAAAGGTGTGTCGAGTATGAGAGACGTTATGTCCTTGTTGCCTTATACAGCTGTACCAATCATCATTTTGGCCATGCTGTGCCAGTCATTACACTGTGTTTTGAAGTGTGCTTACATTTGCATGGAAGCGTTCGCCTGGCCCAGGAAGGCGCATTCATTCTAAGGAGTGGCACTCAGAAGGGTGTCCGTATTAGTACTGTCAAGAAAGACGCCAGAGTGCTGCAGGAGGGTGCCCAAATTTGCATCAAGGGCACTACCTATCTGAAACGGCGCATTTAATTTCAACAGAAGTATTTCCTGGCCCTTGTAAGCGCTGACTGCAAAGAGAGCACCAGTTGGCCCCGGAGGACGCCTCCATTCTCGAAGCACCCATCCGCCCAAAATGATGCCTTTCTTGTCGGAAGAGGAGCGTATCATGTAGCCGATGATGGTCCTCATATTAGGAAGAGCGGTGTCCGTTTGGCCCAGGAAGGTGCCTACATTCTCAAGGTACACAGCTGTTCTGAAAAAAACGCCTGTATTTGGGCGATATAGGTGCCGGACTGTGACGGACGGTTATCTGTTTTCCATCTTCCGTACTATTTTGCAGATTTTAGCTGGGTGGATCAGCTCGACAGAATGGGTGGCCAGTTGGTTCGACTAGGACGCTTGCCCACCCAGCTAACATGCTATCCGAGGTACTGCTCCCTTTGCCGATGGTTCATTTGATGTCCGGGGCCAATAGTGTGCCAATTGTCGAAGGCGCCATGTCGCCCATAACATGAATGTCGATGACGCACCGAAGGCTTGTTTATCGTCCTGTGGTGAAATGATCACCCCTCTAGTCAAGGTTGGAGTTACTCTCGATATGGACACTCGTGTGGTTCGCTCACCTCGACGGTTTTTCGACGGTTTCCAAGATCAATGTCCTAGCTTGACGTCGGATGACCTTTGTGGAGCTAGTAGTAATTATATGAATGTGCACCTAAGACTGAACTAGGCATCTATTTTTGCCACTGGGCACTACAAAAAGAATGCCTTCTGCTACTATTGACGAACTGTCTAAAATGTGAATCTGACCTAGCTCCTTACCTATGAGTTGAGTATTACAAATCATACATGACTATCATCCCGGAATATTGTGAATTACTGGTGAACACATCCAGCGCGTGCATCCACTACCACTACTACACAGGTAATGAAAGAAAACAAAACTTTAAAAACACCCAAGTGATATTGGAAATCACCAAATGACCAAATGATCAACACAGGCACATGGGGTCAATGTGGGTCAAGGCTGGTTCTAGGGCACTTGTGTGTGCTGATTTTGGATCAAGCACTCATGTTTATCGCACAGAAATATCAAACCCCATATTGATCAGGCATTACTTGTCATCATGGGTGCAATCTCCGGGGCTGGGGGACATGTTCCATCAGTTTGTGAAAAGTGACGATTTGTCCCCTTCAATTTCTTTCGTGTCCCCCAAGACTCGGAACTTAAAATGCCTGTGCAGCAAATTATACTTAATCTTTTATATACTAAAAATATCCATACAATAGAATCACCAAAAATACTAGAAGCCCATCTAGCCAATAAACGGGCTTTACAGGCTGTGTCATCATAAATTCTCCGAGTAGTAAATCAGCAAGCGTTAGGAATGTCTGCTTCCAAAACATTCTTGAATACCATGATCCTTGACCATCTTGCGTTTTCTCTGGGTGGACAGTTGTATTTTACGGAACACAAAATTTGCATTACCGCAAGGCCTTATACGCCTTGGGTTGCCTTCCCCTATGCATATATCGATATATCTTGAACAATGATGTCAAAATGAAGAGGCTTTCAACTCTGAAGGATGCCATCGGTAAAAAAATATCGTTGAGCAGCGGCAGTGGCGTACTAAAGGGCAAGTGCCCCCTCCCTCCTGAGATGTGTGGGCTCTCAAGACTCGCGGCAGTGCCCCCCAAAAATAGCGCTGAGTCTCCAAGAAATCGCGTCGGGAACCCCAGAATTCGCGTCGAGGGCTCCAAATTAATACAGCAGGCCCCAGAAAAGTCGCGCCGGGGTCCGACATTTTTCACCGGGGTTCTTGAAAATCGCGCAGGGGCCTCGGCTAAGTACAACGCGCCCCACGAACTCGCACTGTATCCCCCAAATATCGCGCTCGTTACCAAAATCCCGGTCCCACAAATTTGAGTCGGGACTTCAAAAAAAAAAACCCTACGGAGCTCCGAAAAGATTGGCGTCGAGTGTCTCACATATGCACAGAATGGCCCAAGAAATGCATCGGGACCCCATAGGGTCTCGATGCAATTTTTAGTGAGGAGGGATACCACAAAATAAATGTCCGAGCCAGGACAAACGTTCTGGAGCCCCAAACATAGCACCAGATGCCTTTAAAAAATCGCGATGACCCCGGAAAAGATACACCGAAGCTCGAAACATCGCCGCGGGACACAATAGCATGCACCCCGCGGGGGGGGGGCGGAAAAATCAGGCCGGGATTCAGACTTCAAAAACATACAGACATGGTCCCCAAAAAATCGTGTCGAGTCCAGAAAACTGGCGTGGGTCACCAGAATCACGCACCTAAGCCCGAAAAGTTGCGCAAGGACCCCGAGAAATCGCACCGGAAACATCAAAATGGTGCTGGGTTCAAACAAATGTACGCCAAGAGTCACAAATAAACACAGTGGGACCCTGAGAGCACAAGGGGAGGTCGAAAATGCACCGGGACCTCCAAGGAGCACTGAGTCTGGCAATAAGTTGCAGGGCCTTAAAGCATGCACTGAAGCCCTAAATAAACACAGAGAGCTCTTAAAAAAAAACACCGGAGGCCCTGACAGCAAACCGGTGCCGTGAGATCGTATGAGGGCCTTAAAAACAGGCTAGGGCCCGCAAAAAGCAGTGATCCTAACAGGAACAAAAAGCATACAAATCGGGGACTTCGAAAACGCGCCTTGAAAAAAATTGGTGCACAAAAATCAATAAACCTTAACAAGAGCTGGGTTCTCGGAAATGTACCGGGCCCATAACAAAAATGGGCTGGAACCCTAAAGCATCCATGTGCGAATAAAACGCAACGTGTCCAAAAAGGGAACACGTAGCCAGGGCCTCGGTTCCGTAGTCAATCTGGGAACATATTTAGCCAACAGGTACGTCAAAGTCCAGCGGGTATCCGGACTTCTTAACCACCAGAAAATGTGGGAAGGAGAACTAATAATCGAATTGCATTAATCGAATTTTCCCAGCGCACAACCATACGAAGCATTCCATAACGTCAAATATGGCGGAAGTCTATGATGCCGGAGCAATTAATTAAACGTATATAGGAGGCCCAGCAGAAACCGTAGAATCGCACGAAGTGTGGCGAATGCACCGAATGCGCAAGGCGGGTGTACACAAGCACGAACATTGGCGTGGTGACGACCGGGCGTTATGAACTGGAATGCCTGAAATTAGAATTTTTGTCGTTTTAAAATGATTTGTAGACATGTAATTTCAGCAGTGCGAGGTGACTTATCAAGGGTTACTGAAAGAAAAACCTTCGAACCGGGCGAGGGGATTTAGGGTTGAAATCCGGTGATTCAGAAACGATGGTGGTAGATTTGACCCTCCTCCATAGGATAGCTAAGTTGGCCAATAATTATTTTATTAAAAAAGTTAAAATCAGCCCTTTTTATCAAGTAGTGGTCGAAATGGGATTTTTTAATGGCGGTAGGTGGGCCCCCTCCAAATCCGTTCGCCCCCCCCACCTAGGGAAAATATGCACGTTACTGTAATAGACCCAACTGGTGGCTTTATAGCATGAGTTTTTAACAGAAACATGCAGCTTTGAACCATCCTCGTCGCTTTGACTTCAGTATAAGTGCTGCCAACTTGCTACCATGGTAGCAAATTGCAAAAATGCAAGCAACAAAAAGTGGATGTTTTGTTCTTGAAAACAATGCATCGTTCCAAGGAAGAATCATTTCCGCTAACATAACTATAATACAGTTCTGTTTGGTCGTTTTCTCCATTGAAACCCCATTTGACTAGGTGGGACTTTTCGCTCCACTAGGTGGGATTTCACGGCACCAGGTGGGACGAATCCCACCTACTTAACATGTTAGAAGAGGCCCTGGTATGATGCGCATAAGAAATGCTGGTGTCCAATTGTCCACGAAATTTGGCACGTTCCCATGGTCAAGGAATTTAATGTGGACTGTCATGCTGATTCAGCAGAGAACGATATCAGACTGGTGGAAGAGAAGCCAATGTCGTGCCTACACCATACGGCCTGTGTACCAGATCAAGGAAGGCTCACATCGTACTCAATAACGGAAATCCATGTCTCACCTGACCAACGGAGCTCCATGAAAACGGACAAACCTGACAAACGGAAGTTCAGGCCGTGACTGATCAACAGACTCCCAATTCGTTTCTCATAGCAGAACTGGTGGCACAGCACGAACAGAAGTGGCGGAACTGCAGGTCCAGGCACGGATCACGTGCTGCTATCTAGTCAAATGAGTCTGCTTCTGGGCAAGTTTTGCAACGTTATTACAGCGTTGCGGTATGAAATTGAAGATAAATGTGTGCAATTAAATATACGTTCAATGTAACAGGGGGATCGGGGGGCACTGGGGGCATGCGCCCCCCCCCCCCCATGAGAAGGTGGCTCCCTCCGGCCGGAAAAAGGCGCCCCTCTGAGTAGGCTCGAGTGCACTGCAGCCACTCGAATTTTTCAGCCAGAGACGTCCCTTACAGAAAGTAAGTGGCGGCCCACCAGGCCATGACGGCTGCCCACAATTCCTGGATCCGCCCTTGGAATGTAAATACATTTTAATGCTATCGCACGCAAAGGGTGTAACTTCACGACACGATTTGTGATGTCTTGGGATGCATAGTGGTAATTGGGGATCCATGTCGGTTTGAAGGGTCCCGCCCCATACAGTTCCATGTTAAAGGCTAAAATACTTGATGGGGGAAGGACGCCTTCGGAGGTCCGGGGACACCCAGTATACACAACTTCACCCCTGTGCAACGAGCATGTGGCGGTACTTGATCGGTGCTCACAGTAGTGTTTTCACAGTACGACATTTTTCAGAAAATAACATGCGGGTAGTATGATTCGAAACAACCACCTAAATTAGTCTTTCATGTCCAGTGGCATGCCACCTCTACACTATCAACAACAGATCATCCGAAACATCTTCGGGCACTGTGCTGTAAATTCGGCTGGTAGGGTACATGGGACGGGCGGAGACCTGCGGTCTAGCCGAAGCTGCGCCCACATCATAGCACCGTGCCGCCGCACTGTGGTGTTCCCCTGTTTACTCTGCTGCCCAGGGAGGGGATTTGGGAGGGGTGGCGACCGCGACATTCCGGAGGCGCTCCAGCGCTTGCCTTTTCTCCCCTCTTGGACAGACGAAACCAGTCGGACGGTGATTTTTGGTGATAAATGGCCTACATGCACGTATTTCACATTTCTATTGATCTTTGCTGGGAAATTGCGGATAAATGTTGATTTTCTTCTCGTTGCTTCCTTTGCCACCAGAACACGTCAGGTGACAAAAAAATGATCATAAAAAGTATGCAGCACTAAAAGTAACACTCACAAGTAGTCGTCACAACATTTATTTCCGCAAATAAGACTTCTGATCAACATTTCCCACCAATAGGATCAACTTGCCCCACGCCTGGGGTACGTTGAGACAGGGGCGATACGTCAGAACAACTCAAAATATCAATAATTTAAATTTGCTTGAGAACAATTCTGATGCGACTGAAATTCCCAAAAGATCACCACTTCGGAACATGTGTACAAATAATCAGTCTGTTTCACCCCATGCGCTCCAGGTCCTCCTAAGTGATAATAGGTTCAACATTCCTCGACTTCCCCAATACCCACCCAAGGCACATCGTCACGGTGGCCGTCCTTTGGGTGCGTTGCCAAACGGTCCCGTGAGCATCCATATATCACCTGTGCCATGTGCATCATGTACAATAATGCAAAAGTAGAGATGAATAAATCGAACCTGATTGGAGACAAATGTTCGACAAATGGTTTGTGCGATTCTTGGTATGAAGGTTAAGTACTCATTTATGCCAACCTTCAATTTACCGAACAGCATGAGACGACAAAAAAAACAGTAGGAGACCCTAACACCATGGAGGCCCCCTATGGGGTGGGGCACGAGGCTGCTTTTGATCCTTGCCCCCACTGGAAGAACTTCGTGGCGACGCCACTGATTATTGGTCTTCAGCGTAAGCATACCTATTCCATGCAAGGGAGCACCACGAGCGTGCGATCTTTTCTTCTTCAGCGCGGCCGCGGACAAGGCGGAGTAATCGGCCCCTGCCCCTATAAAACTGGATCCGCCCCTGGTAGGGTCTGCCTAGACACTGAAATTACCTACTCGTAAAACCAGTGACTCAGCTTATAAATCACCGACAAGTAATTCAATTCAGGGAGCATCCACTCGAATCTCCCGCTCTTCACGAGCCAAATGCATGAACGCAGCCAATGCGGTGAGCAATTCATGTCCTACACTTACATGTGTCGCCGCTCTGGTGAATGCACCTGAAAGCTTTCGCACGGTGTCTCCCATTGGTAGACTACGGTGGAGACGTGGAGTGAACCGTACGGTCGATTATGGCATGCAGTCGTCAGCTGATATTATAAATTTTGAGCATTATAGGCTCTGAGCATTATAGATTCTGTGCATTATAGGCTTTGAGCATTAGTGGTTTTGAAGCATTAATGGCTTCGAGAGTTATACTTCGTAATATTAGTTGAAACGAAGCATTATAGGAATTGAGCATTATAGGTTTTGAAGCATTATAGGTTTTGAGCATTATATGTTTCGAAACATCCCCAGGACGTAGTATTAGAGGCTTTGAAGCATTATAGCATTTGGATATTAGATATACTGAACAACTATACGTTCCAAGCATTATATGGTTTGAGCATTATAGGTTTTGAGTATTATAGGTATTTAAAATTCCCCCAAGACCACAATTTACAGGCTCTGAAGCATTATAGGTTTTGAGTATTATAGGTTCTGAAGCATTATCGGTTTCGAGTATTAGAGGTTCTGATATAGACCCTGATCATCCTTCTTGAAGTGCTTGCTGCATACCTTCATGTGCCTTGATGCATTCTTGCCCATTTTTAGAATGTTGTGCCACTTTTTCGAGAGTAATTTATATCTCGGGAAGCGATGGAAGCTGACTTCAGGTTTCCTCCTGCGTAATGATTTGCATTGTGGAACACAATACGTATTGGATTTGCTCACCTTATCCACTTGATCCATTATATTCACAACTTTGCAAGAACCCTCACACTCTCAAACTTCAAGGACCAGAAATAGTATGCGTAACCTCAGTCCTAGCCATTTCCATGTATGCCACTCTGACCTGTTTGCATTCTTGTTTCTAAATTGTTTCTGGTAGCGCGTCAGATTTGTCACACTTTGATCTGCCCAACAGTAGTTCAACGTGTCTGCCGACAGGCGGCAACCCTTTCGCCTTGAACGGTCAGTAGTATGTGCTGTCATCATGTGTCATATCATCATGTCTTGGTCGTATTGTCATCTTGTCGGCGCCCCGTAACTCGTTATCATAGGCGTAGGAACTCATTTTAAGTTGGGGGGGGCAAAACAGGGATCGGCTCTCCAGTGTGAATCTAGGGTCATTTGTGGGGGAATGACTTATGGTGGTCTCCCATTGTCCAGGGTGCGCAATTTTACGGGCATATGGTCTTGCTTATCGATTTCCTTCCGGAGGATGTAAAGAAGATCCGGTGTTTAGCAGTTATATTTCATAATTCATGTGGCTTTGTACTTTGACAATGTCGAATTAATCCGTATGTGCTGTTCGTTTTTTTAAACATTAAACGTGCACATGCCACAGCACCTGCCAAATGTACAAGCAGTTTGAGACTGGCCCGCTGGTTTCGGTTCCGCACTCGGACCCCAACAACATACACAACGACAAAGAATAACCCAAATCGAGTTCTTACTATTTCTGGGAACACACTCAGGAATGGATTTCGCATATCCAGATTACTCTCTGCTTTGAACCTTGCCAAAGGTCTTCATTCGCTCTGAGTTTCTCTCCACGAATGTTGTCTTCATTCTATCCAGGTCCATTTCCTCCACCTTCTCTCTATATACATTCATCAGCGCCAGATCGTTGAGCCGTGGTTGTCCCATTGTGGACCTCAGGTATGTCTTTAGGCGTCGCAGCATCGAGAATGACCTCTCGGCAGAGGCCACTGAGCATGGCAGGCTCATGATGAGCGGCGAGAGCACTTTCGTGACCTCGCTGAACATCTGTCTGCTGCTCTCCTCCATCTCCGCCAGCTTAGCACATACCTCCTCTAGGCAGGTGGGAGGGCTCTTGAATGCTGCACTCATGACACTGAGCTGGCACTTGAATTTGTCAACGTCGACGACTGCAGGTAGCTGAAGGTATGGTGCCTGTAGTTGACCTTCAGAGAGTGCTCTCAGCACCGACTGCTCGCGACAAGCCGCCAGCTTCAGGTCCTTCGAATTGAAGCGGCTGTCTAGTCCGTTCAACACGAGATCCAGTTAACATTTAAATGTGGCACCTACAAAAGTTTATAACCTGCCCTACATCCAAAGCCATGTTTAGATACTTTTTAGGGTATGTACAGTTGCCCGCAGACCACATCAGAACACTTATCCATTACTAAATCCATCAAAAACAATGTGGATAAAGCCATTGAAAATATGATTTTAAGTTGGTGTATTCCCCAATGGTTCCAAAGCTACAGCTGCACAAATGGGTTTGGCAAAACACCTATGCCTATAGCTGTGCCATGTAGGTACACATCCTTGTAGCCTTTGGATTTATGTAGGTCAGGGCCTATTTTAATATAGTAACTGGGGAGGCCATTCCCTCCCCAGTCATCCAAAATTCCTCCCCCGTGCAGAGTTGGGAAAAAGCTTGGTTTTTCATCAAAACCCATTGGGTAGTGGGGTTTCTTGCGGGTTTTGGGGGGTTTTCTCACGCGAATCCTCTAGGTGACATCTGGCATTTGGCTCATCTGGTGACGCTCGAGTTTGGTGGCGTAGCAATTTTCAATACGGTAATAATCCACAGCTAACTTCAGACTTCAGACCGACTTCAGACCATCACCACAGCTAACTTCAGACAACAAGAACGAAGGTCGTGTTGTAGCTCAAGTAGCTTAGGTTTGATAGACCGAGCATTGATGAGTTTTCTTTTTCTCGGCGTTGTTTTAGTGCCGGCGACGCTCCTCTCGGTCGGGCGGGCCGCCCGGGAGTGGTGAACCTGGTGACTGGGGGCCAAGGCCTTGGCGGTCATAACGTCACGGTCCGGACGGCTGCGTGTGCGTTACGAGCCCGGGTGGGTGACCGGGGGACGTGATGGCGGTGGATGTTTGGCCCAGGCCGATCGATAGCAGCAGCCTGATGATGTCCGTATGCATGATTAAAATTGATACAGATGTAGATAGACGAAGCGGGACACTATTGCTGGACACACAGGAGTTTCCAGCGGCACCAAGGCGGCAGTCAGCTCAGAACATGTTGCCTGAACACCAGAATATCAAGTTCAATTAAGTCTATCTGAGCCTCAGCACATGTTATCCAGTCGTTGCAGTGTCGGACGGAAGATAAGCCACCAGCTGCTGATGCTTGGTGCAAGCGAAGCTACTATGCATAAAGCTCCCGCCACTTGTTCACTCACTCAGGTGTTCAGACGTGTAAGCCTTGTGTTGTGCTGTATTCAACTGGACAAACCAGCAGCAATACCACTGCTGAGTCCTGTCTCTTCTCACACGGGTAGCGTACAGGTCGGCCGAACTCGGTTCCCTTCTTCCTCTACTTTTGTATTTTTATAGTTCACTTTTTACTCAGTTTTTCACATACCATATATACACCGGCAACAAAGGGGGTGAGGTATAGGTTGGGCGACGCGTCTGCTCGCGGCGCCGTGCTCGGGCGAACGGATGTATGCATATACATGCATGCACATCATATATATATATATATATATATATATATATATATATATATATGTATATGTATTCTAATACATGTACAATTCATTGTGATTATAAGAAGTAAAAGTAATTGATGACAAATTTATCGTGATATTCGTTTCAAAGACATTCGAGATTCAGATACACTGCCTATTGGTAGGTCCAGCCATCAGCTGGTCAGGAACGTGAGTTAGAGAAACAACACGCAACATTATCAGTACACCCTGGCTGTATTGTTGCGCTTTCATGGACGGCAGCCGCTCATCTTTGAGGGCTGCCTCTGGGACTTACAGTCGTCGTCTGTTTGATTCACGTGCGGGGATGCAGGTGTTCTCAGTGACGTCACATGTTGCAGCGGCCGGTGACGTCAATTGTTGTTTCATTGGTGCTGACTGTAGGCGCATGGTCTGCCGTCCAGATCAGGGTGTGGTGGTGTGTCGAATACAGTTCATGTTGGGCAGCAGCCTGATACCTCTATGGGTGCAGTCACGCCTTGTCTGTTCCGTCCTTACAAGGTCGGCCTGTTCGGTAGGACACGTTAAGCTGGACCTTGTCGTTTATCCTGATTGGCTTCACATTTCTCTTGACTACGTCTGACCATTATTTCCACCATGCGCGTACCAGCCGACCAAACATGGTGACACCAGAATAGCTCAGGCCAATTCCTTGGGGTTGAAGCATTGGTGAAGACCGGGAGATCGCCTTTTGGGAGGGGGATGTCGCATCCCTGCACCATTTTCACTGATAGTACATCCACTTTCACAATGTCCTGTGTGACCAAAGTAGATGAGAATCATTAGAGACCTTTCAAAAACTTTGAAGAAGAAAGCCAATGGTCTCACGGATGCAGGAAACGCTGTTTTCGACGCTTTGCACTTAGAAAACATCATGAGTGGATATAAACGATGATACCTGTAAGGAACTGTAGGATATGTACGACGAGCAGCCGGATTAGACTTATCATATTCCAGATACCGATCACACCTTATCCGTTGGCTGGGAGGCTGAACAAGATTTCGACGCCTGACATGACGTCAGGCGTACACGGCCAACTGCAAACGACTTATCGACGTCAGGTAATCGAAGGAACCCAAATGATTTCTAGCTTCTAAGGATGTTGGCTCAATTTACCAATATTCCGGCTGAAGCCACCATCAAAATAGTGTTCTTCTACGCGTACGATAGCCCTCAAACGGCGAGACGAAGCACACCCGTAACTTCCTAAAATAAATGTTCCGATGGCCCTAAGGTACTTCAGTCTTTTAAAAATTACGGTATGGCCATGTTCTGTCCGCTTCGCTCGCTCCTGAATATATGTGCCACATTGAAGAACAGGCACTGATAAAGATAAACATACAATCATTCAACTACAAATGCGGTGTCGATGGCATTCGATACAGGCACAGAAAGTGAAAAGATACCACCGCGCCTTCGAATTAGTTAGTTTCTGTTTCAGTGTTCCAGGTAACTGGCGAAGGTGGCAATATACCGCACAAGGGTCCCTAGATTACATATAGAATCCCAGTGCACATCATCCTACATTGACAAAATTATGTCGTTTGTGTATAATATTTCCACCGTACTCATCGAAGTACCACGCTTCCAGGATAATTAAGCACCCGGAATTGAAGCGTTACATGAATTTTCAGACACTTCGCTGGAGACCAAAAATGTATAAGTCAGTATTGGCCACGACGTCTCGAGATTCTCTGGCAACTGAACATCCTCCCACATCCTAAATCTGCAAGACCACCCGCCAGAATCAAGCCTGTACTGCAGTCAGCTGAAAATGAGAAGCTAGCAGATCTCCACACTGATCACACCTCTATGGACCATCGCCGGAATCAATTCGGTAATGACTTGTCAGATGGAACTGTCGACCAAATTATTAGTCACATTGATCACACTAGCACGGCCTCTCTCCGTAATGGACTAGAGCGTGACGTTTCAGGCCGCCCTGCTGAGCAAACGACTTACCACACTGATCACACTTGTATGGCCTCTCGCCGGAATGGACTACAGCGTGACGCTTGAGGTCGCTCTGCTGAACAAACGGTTTACCACACTGATCACACTTGTATGGCCTCTCGCCGGAGTGGTGCCTGTAGTGGACATTAAGATTCCCCTGTCGGGCGAACGGCTTGCCACACGTCACAGCTGAACGGTTTATCTCCAGAATGGACTACAGCATGAATTTTCAGGTCGCGCTGACGAACAAACGACTTACCACACTGCTCACACTTCCATGGCCTCTCGCCGGAATGAAGTCTATAATTCGTGGTCAGAGCGGCCTGTTGACTGAACGATTTCTCACACTGATCACACTTGTATGGCCTCTCGCCGGAGTGGAGTCTGTAGTGGACATTAAGGCTGTGCTGTCGAGCGAACGGCTTGCCACAAACGTCACAGCTGAACGGTTTATCTCCAGAGTGGACTACAGCGTGACGAGTCAGGGCGCGCTGCTGAACAAACGATTTACCACACTGATCACACTTGTAAGGCCTCTCGCCGGAATGGAGTCTGTAGTGTACTTTAAGAGTGTTCTTTCGACGGAACGACTTCCCACACATATCACATCTGTGTGACTTCTCGCCGCTGTGAGTTTGGGCGTGAGCAAAGAGCCCACTAGGATAGTGAAACTATTTGCCACACAGGTCACAGCGATTCTGCCACTTCTCTGATGTATTCCCGTCTGCCATGCTGTGAGCTGGCTGTGTCACAGGAGCTGTCGGGTACTGCTGTAGGACAGCCGTCACGCTGACGCTCACACCGGCGTGTGTTGTCGCAGGCGAACTGGCCGCGCTGACGGTGCTGTGACGTCACAGACAGCGATAAGAGAGTGTAGTAGTAGCTGAAATAAAAAAGGAAGGTGGTGATCAATTGCATACTAGGGTAGAGGAGCGTTGTGTAGCATGGGAACATGCTGCAGAGCAAAGCGGCACTACATTACGCCAACAAATGATGCGGACTTGAAGTGTTCACAGTGTTGGATGTTGAGATTACATGTAGGTTCATTGAGCCATAATTTTAATCAAGAATAGGAAAGCTACCCAATACATCGAGTCAAACATGATATTCTTTTCCCTAAATCCGCACCGCCTGCAATAAACGGAATGCGCGATTACCAGCTGCATTAAATCAGTGGGACAGTCGAGCTTAAAAGCGACACCCCACTCTATCATACCGGTGAACTTCGGACATGCGCGTGAGGTGAGAAGCCCTGCGGTGCGCGTGTTAAAACAAGTCAACTGCTCTAATACTACCTCAATAACTCCTAGAAAGGGAGTGGGGAGTGGGAGAGGGAGTGGGAAATAAATGTGGGAGTATCCGTGTACTTTGGAGAAGATTTTATGGGGTGTTGGTGGGCCGGGTCGAACAAGTTACTGTTAAAATCCAGGTAATATGTGAGGGGGTTTCCACAAGATATTTTGTGGAGACGAGAAGTAAACAAACAATGGTGGAGCCGTTTCTGTCCCCTCTCCATAGCTCCCAAAAGGCAGTTCCCTCGGTGACGACAGTAAGCCGGAGACCGTCAGGCGACAGGCCGTTGTACCGCCGCACCGCGCGGCAACAACATCTTTTGCCCATTTCGGTGTGTGACCAGGAGACATACAAGTCGCCGTCTACTCTCGTGGACCGGTCACGAGTGAGAACCCACTGTAGAACAATCGAGAACAATGAAACAGATCCCAAACACACTGGCCGATACACGGTGACATTAGACGATGGTGAGATGACTGCCGTGAATGCATGGTAAGACACGCATACTCTGATCAGAACGCCGAACTTCCGACAGACAGATGCCACAGATGCCACACTGCGGCGCGGCACTGGTCACTGACGATTGGACCAAGTGTTTCTGACCACGTTGAAGGTATTCCCTCCTCATTACTACCAGAAATGGCCCATGCCAGCTTTGATGACACGATTAGCAGCGCAGTGAGGGTTTTCCGAAAGTGAGCTCGACTAAAAAATGTAACAAACATAATTCTTTTGGCGTGCAGAGCGCCAAAATTTAGTGTTTTGCGAGTTGAAAATCTCAAACTTTCTCGCTTCGTCTAGGGTATGTTTGGTTCCTGGGGAGGCAGCCGCCACTTGGCTGCGACTCTGGACACATACCCACGGAGACATCAAAGACGGCAGCTAGTCGTGCGTTGGTACCGCGTCTTTAGTCCAATTCAATCAACATACCTCTGTGGCTCCACGGGCTGAACTCCAGGTTTGAGCTCTACGCACGCCGACGACGGCCGGTCTGCTGATGTCAGCTGATGCCGCTGACATCTGCTGATGGCAGTGGACGCCACTGATCCGGGGATTTTCCCGGAATGCTCAACACTCGGCGCCACGCACGGATGGATACCCACCAAGGGGACCGAACCCTTCGCCGCTGCCGACCAGCAGGGTGTCGCTTTGTTGTCACCCCGTCCAAGTCCGTCAAAATCTGGCAGTCTAGTGGCAGTTGTGTTACTCCTGATATCCCACCTCCGGCAGTAAAACGGCTATCCCACCTGCGGCAGTGAAAGGGTTATCCCACCTCCGGCAGTGAACGGGAAATTTGTTCGATTGTGCTTGATTTAGGATTCAACGGACAGTTTAATGAAACATTAGAAGTAGCAGAAGTTATTGGAAAACATTGGAAGGAGCAACGTGCGGGGCTGCCAAGACCCACGTCACCCCGGGGCCGCGAAGACAACATGAGGACCTAAAAACGGCTGCAGCCCGCACAAACCGATATAGTCCTAAAAAATGTGCACGGACAATAGACGTTAGAGCCTTCGAAACGAGCCAGTCCTTTAAAACCACTGTGAGTCCACAGGAAAGGAAGTAGCCCTAAAAAGCGCCCGGGACTAAAAAAAACGCGTTGCTACCCTAAAAAATGGCTTGACGTCCCCCCAAAACATCAGTAGACGTGAAACCAAGCGGCCCGGAAAAGAACACTGAATCGGTGCCTCGGTTCGGTAGTCAATCTAGGGACATATTTAAACATACATATGAGGTGAATCAGAGCTCAACGGGGTATCCGGGATTCTTTTCCACTAGTAAACGTGGAAGGGAAAAAGAGGAACAATTTTCGAATTAAATTCATGGTACTTTCCCAGCGAACCTCCATGCAAGCTATGACGTCATCATTAGACGTCGACTGACGTCTCGTGATGACGTCATAATAGCATGATGCATCATATGACGTTATCACCAGACGTCGACTGACCTCTCGTGATGACGTCATAATGGAAGATGCATCATATGGCGTCATCACCAGACGTCTCGTGATGATGTCATGACATGAGGCATCATATGAAGTCACCACCAGACGTCGACTGGCGTCTCCTGCTCCGTGCCAACAATACCGACGCGCCACTCATCCCATATCGTCCAAGTCCAGGTCCAAGTCCGGCCTCACCTCAAGATACGTCGACTGGCGTCCGTTACTCCGCGTGTGCGTGGGTGCCCCTCAGTCACGTGTCTGACGGCGGCCAGCTGGCCGTGCTGTGCTCGTGTCGGCCACGCGTCGCAGTCACTGAATGCTGGCCGCCATTGGCGCAGACGGCCGAGGGGCGGGGCCTCCAGCAACGCGGTGGCTTTCGGACGGTGTCGGATTGTCTAATTTCTCTCTGGATCGGTTCCGATTTCCACAGCAGGGAGCATTTTAAATACCTTTTGACTTGACTGAGTCATAGCTTCCAATGGTTGAGTTTGATATGTGACGAACAAGCGTTCCTGCGTTCCGCGGTCATGAAATTTCATATCAAGAGGGGCGGTGTACTGAGAATACGAGAAAAAAACATAATGTGGGTGATTCTCCAGTGGTGCTCAAAGCTCCCACTCTTCTGAACGTCATTGGACACCACACCTATTGGAATAATTTTAAAACGACCCCAAATAGCCAATTCTTGCGAGATGCCGCCACACCGAGTGCTGTTCCACGGCTAGGAATCACCTCAGTACAACACGACCGTCCTGCTTGCCCTAGTCTTACGCAGTGTCTAAATCTCCCATCTGCTTAGGTGCCAAATAAAGACATCAAAGACATAACATATCAGTTCAACTATGAGCCACAAGGTTCTTGGTTGCACTCTGGACGCTGAACCAGTTGCCCACCAAATCCGTCCATCAGCCATCCCTGGAATACCGAAAGGCAAGCCCTCTATTCTTGTAATCATTGTTTATTCTGTTCTTAAAGATATCCAGTGTGCTGCTACTGACAATGGTTTCTGGCAGCTGGTTCCAGTGTTCTACTACCCTGTTGGTGAAGAAAGACTGTCTTAACGTTGTCCTGCTGTGATTAACTTTAATTTTGAATTGATGACCTCTAATTGCATCATTTCTGTTAAATTCAAACTCTTCCCTGATATATCCCTGTTCCTGACCATGAACAAATTTAAAGACCTAGTTGAGATCTCCTCTCAGCCTTTTATATCTAAGTTAAAACATGTTCAATTTCTTCAATCTTTCCTCATATGCCAGGTTGCTTATACCATTAACCATTTTTGTTGCACTCTTTTGTACTCACTCTAAAAGCCAACAAAATTTTTCATAACTAGGGGACCAAACTTGGACACAGTATTCCAAATATGGCCTGACATATGCACAGTAAAGCTTCCTGATTATTTCCTTAACTTTTGTATTATACATTTCTATTTATTGCCTCAAGCATTCTTAGTGCCTTCTTCCTGGCTTCTTTGGTCTGTTCTGATGCCCCAAATTTTGTGTTCAAAATAACACCAAAGTCTTTCTCCTGCTGAGTCACAGATAGTACTTGGCCATCCATCAAGAATGGAGCCTTCATATGCTGCCTATCTACATGCATGATCTTGCACTTATCACAATTATATTTCATTTGCCATTTTTCGGACCACTTCACAAGTTCGTCTAAGTCTTTCTGCAGCGACACCTGCTCATTGTGTCCTGTTATTGCCCTAAAGACCTTCAAATCATCCGCAAATTTCAAAATCTTACTGCTTAGGCCACTTTTAATGTAATTTACAACTATAATGAACAATAGTGGCCCCAGCACTGACCCCTGTGGGACTCCACAAAGAACATTTTGCCATGATGACTTTGTACCATTTAGCATCACTCTCTGCTGTCTATCTGAAAGCCACAGCCGTAGCATACACAAACTGGCCATCTCAGACTGCGCATGCGTAGTTTTCTGTCCTCGGCATGTCGCAAAAACGAAACACTCGGCTGTGCGAATGAAGGCCAGTCGTGCGCCGAGCCTCGACAGAAAAGGAACCTGCTGTTAAATGAAATTGCCAGGAATCTGCTAGATTTGGAATATTATACTATAGGATTCTATAATCTGCCAGATGTCCACCACATTCTAGTAGAATATCGCATATTCTAGCTGTGACGTCACCAAGGCACAGCATATACTAGATCTGAGAATATACTAAACTTGGGTGTACCCGTTCTTTAATGTACTCTGGTGCGAATGGTTATTGGCGAGTGAGTCAGTTTGGTTCCGACAACCCAGTGCTGGTACTGTTTGATATTCTGTGAATTATATTTTGCTGCAAAATATGTATTTCATTCACGAGCATTCGTTATTTATTATCAAGCAATAATCCTTCAACAGATTTGTCAAACAATTCGTCATTTATTAATTAATGTGATATATGTGTAGTATCTGTTCAGGTTCACAAGCCAACGCGAGGTCATCTTCTTGAACGCTGTGCTGCTCATCTTGGCGCGTTTTCGTTCAATGGTGCGCGTTCCATTCCATTGTATTGAAGGAGGCATCGGGACATTTCTGCCAGAGGGATATCTAGCAAGAGATGAAATACAGCGCTAACGTTCTCCTGTCGTGCTTTAACTAATAGAAATAGTACTCAAAGACGGCTACACACAGTGGGTTCTATAGAACCGAGTAAAGGCTTCAATAATGCCTGAGGGCAGAGCCGCAGTGAAGAGGGCAGATTATTATTATTATTCTAGGTTTCAACAATTTGTATTTGCATTGCTGGAATGCGGTCAGATGTAAAAATGGATAATTAATTCGAGTCCAGCGCGCAAATTATCTGATAAAATATTCGATCCAAAATAGGGTCACTCAAGGTCGCGAAGATCACGTTTGGCAGACGATCCTCAACCTGTAACCCTAAATAGGTCGCTGGTGCATCAGAACGCTACCAGAACGATTGGAAACCAAGTTTTGGCCGTTATGTAAAGTTTGATTAAAGTTTGAGTAAAGTTCAGCCGCTTATTCGCAAAATGGTTTACAAAATGCAAAAAACTGCAAAACGTGGTTTCGACGATGACGTCAAGGGTCCGTGACCTAAGGTCACAGAAAATCACAACTTTCAGGGTATGTACAAAAAGGATGCACAAACAGCTATGCTGCGATTCGGCGCGCTGCCGCGTGCCTCTCTCAGTCAGGCCCTGACAAACTTAGGGGGGGTGCCACCTAGGTATGGGTGTGGCTTCAGGAAATCATGGCTGCGCCATGCCGAGGGGTCCCCAGACGGTAGTTATACTACCCAAACGGAGGCATTTTCATTCGTTCAAGCTAGACCGTCAGATGAGTTTTCAAAACAAATATTGTCCATCGTGAGTTCTTAACCGGGGACCTCAGGATGACTAAAAATGGAACACTCAATTTTGTGCCCCTGAATTACAGCCTGAATTTCATCGGAATGGATTTGAGAAAGGTAGGGTTGGAAAGGGAAATGATGATTTAGTTTTTGAAGAGTGTTTCCCTTGGTGCTGGTACAATACATAAGATGTGTCAGTGGGACCAAAGGCAAATATTATGTTCTGCAGAGATATTTGCGTGTTAAAAACACAAAACATAATTATTCATAACGCAATTTACATAATGGGCTTTATCGACAGACACGTCATATTTACATCATATGAAAGGGAATGAAACGAAGAATGTTTTTAGGTTGTTTCTGGTGGTATTTATATCATGGCTGGTTGTGATATTTCAACTTTAAACGATTTTTCCTCAAAATCCCCATGGAAGGGTCCTGGTCCGATCAGACGACAAGTCTGGTCATGGCCATTTTGTGTACGCTACGCTCTATCCATTTTAGGATGCCACCTGCAATGCCATACACCTGAAGCTGCATCATTAACCCTTTATGGGGTACCTTGTCAGAGGCCTTACTAAAGTCAAGATATGCTACAGCAACCTGATTTCCCTGATCAAATTGTTCTGTAGCGAAATTAAAAAGTCCAAGAGATTTGTGAGACAGGATCGCCCTTTTCTAAACCCATGATGAGTATCTTGAATCAATCTGTTTCCTTCCAGAAAACTCACTATTCTATCCTTGATAATTGATTCGAGTATCTTGTAGACTCGGGATGTGAGGCTTACTGGCCTATAGTTTTGAACTTTCCCTCTTACTCCTTTCTTGAAAATAGGAACTACATTTGCGCTTTTCCAAGCTGTTGGAATTTCATCTTGTGAAACTGATGTACAAAATATCATACTAAGTGGAATTTCCAGTTCCTTTCCAGCTTCCCGCAATACCCTAGTGTACATTTCATTAGGTCCTGCTGTCTTGTTTGGTTTTATTTTCCTGATATCATTGAAAACAACATCACTATCAATTAAATCAACATCATTTATCCGATCACCTGTCACTGAACTGTGGTGTACGGTTGGCAGACTAGTCATATCTTACGATGTAAACACTGATTTAAATTGCTTGCTCAGCTCCTCAACCATCTCCCCATCCTCACTCAATACAGTCCCATTTACGTCCAGTGGACCAATTGTGCTAGAAACTTTACTCAGCTTGTAAAAGCTACAAAAATTGCTGTCCCCATTACAGTTTCTAGCCAAATCCAATTCTTTTTGCTCGTTTTGCTGCTCTGGTGTTCCGCTTCACAGCGTCTCTAGCTTTTTGATACGATCTTAGATTTACGATATTTGAAGGTTCCTTAAACACTCTAATTGCATCTTTCTTAGCCTAAGTTGCTATTATCAAATCTGGTGTAAGCCATGCTGGCTTTCCTACCCTTCTTTTGTGCCTTTGCTTTCAGGAGATATTTATAATCTGAATTTCCCTCAAGTAAGATTACAAATTTTCCCACATTTTACAGGCATTCAAATTAGAGAATTCTTTTTCCCATTATATGGCACTTAAAGTCGCTCTCATGCAGTTAAAGTCTGCCATGTTAAAATTAGGAATCATGGCCCAATTATCCTCGATTGTCCCCGCTACTTGTAATTGTGGCCGAAATGGGGCCTCTCTGGCACGACGGGGGTTACAGGTTTCTTCACCCCCTCTGACTGCGCTACTTTGTATTTGGGTATACTATGCGCTACTGTTTGCGTATTTGGGTAGGCAGGTCCGTACGCTCCTTTGTTTACAACGCTGTTGGCATCAGAAAGAGGCTATGTGTTTTGCTATTTCTCTAGATTTGTCTGACATTTTCCATGATGTGTTTTGCTATTTCTCTAGATTTGTGTGACATTTCCCGTGATGTGTTCTGCTATTTCTCTAGATTTGTCTGACATTTCCCGTGACGAGCACAGTGGTCGGTACAACGACGGTTATTTTACATACATGTCTTCTTTCTTGACCAATAGCTCATTAACACGCGCACTGGAGGGTGGGGGCGAAATCCGCCCACACCCTCTGGTTTTTCGTACATAACTCAGGATTTTACCGGTCGATATACGCCATCTTTCGCGTACCTGCTTAGAAATGACCGGTGCGTCGTTTAAAGTAAGAATAATGGAAATCGGCAGAACATTTTGGGTTAGGGGCCGTTAAAGTAAATAAAAAAATTCGTAGCGCCAGACCACAAAAATCGGCGCTGATGCGCTTCCCGTATATCCGCAAAAGGGAAGTGTTCTTGGGAAAACTAGCGACTTGTTTGATGTATATTGATATGCTATATAGTTTGATGGTCATGTTAGGTCACTGAGGTCAAGTCAGGTCAAGTTCATGACAGGTTAATGGAACCAAACTTGGTCAACTGGAATGTTGTCATAAATGCACTACTGTTTGTCATTGTCTACTGTTTGTTATTGTGTTTCCATACTTTATTCATGTACTTCACTCCTTTCTTCGCGAAGCCGATTGCGCCGAGCTGCCCGACGGAGCAGTCGGGCCGGTTCCTGTAACTGGAACAGGTAGCTGACCTGATAAAGTGCTGCTATATAGGTGACCTGAGGTCAAATGTCGGGTCTAGCATCTGGATTCCATCATTAGTAATGTCCAAAACATCATTGATGCCCATTTTGGAGCATTTAAACACAATCACAGCGATCGATAACAATGACAAGCCAAGCTACGCAAAACAAGAAAAATTTGACAACTGCGACCTCATTTGACCTTGAAGGTATCGACCCGAGGTCATGAAATTAGCACACAATAGAGTTCGCTACCATACCCATCCACCATGGGAATTTCGTTCCTCTAGCCTTAATAGGAGCCGAGATCTTAGGGGCGGAGGCCGAATCTGCCCTCCCCCCTCCAGTGCGCGTAATTTTCAGAGGCCCTCCAGGGCGCGTGTTAACATCATTACAGTTGTTCTAGATGGTTCAAAGATCATGCATCGCACACATTCTTTACAGCAAGGGTTCAACACAATCCTTTCTCACTGCCCAGTAATTCAGAACGTAGCGTTTTCCCAGTGACAGATGTCTTGCGGCAGACAAGTGACGGCCAATTACGAAAATGTCCGCAGCAGCCGCGAGATGGCAGCTGCGCGATGACCCGCTATCCGTTCATAATGTGCTAGGCTACCTCTGTGCGACGTTTGGTGCTTTTATCAAACATGCACAATTGTTCTGAATATCCCGGTTAGACCTCCCTACTCTGGGTGCTACAATTTACGGCCTCAGTATGTCCCCAGGAACTTCTTTTTCAGACACAATCGCCACAATTCATGATTCGTGGCTCCATCGTTCATGAAATTTCAATTCAACCAGCAATTTCGTGTTCAAGATTTAACGTGCCGGCAACGTCTCGACCGGCCGACACAGCCATCCGACTAAAGGTGACTCTTCTGGCAGCATACTGACCAATGTTTTCAGAGAAGAAGCGGGAGGCGCAGAGAAGGCGCGGGAGGCGTGGGAGCCGCAGAGAAGAAGCGGGACCCGCCTTCTCAGGGCGGATTCGACCCCATCCCCGAGATCAGCGAGATCTACCAACTGAGTTAGCCCGTCAGCGAGCCGCTATTGCGCATGGCATGTATTTGTTTAGTTGAATAGTGAGAACTACCATATTTTTGTTGAACATGCGTAACCTGAAGACGAAAACTGGCGCATGGCCAGTGATAATGATGCTCACGTCGATTAGCGATTAATCATTGATGATTAATGATTAGTGATTAATGACTAATGATTAATGATTAGTGATTAATGTTTGATCATTAATTATTAAAGAGTTTCAAGTCTTTGAAGGCAGATATACGGTGTGGACAGCCCTGCGTTGCGTGTTGACTAATTGCGATACCCAACAAAGCTGATCGCATTTGCGACAATCCATTAAATGTTATTATTTATGGCTATTGGTATCATGCCAGTTGGGCAAAACAAATACAAATTGGCAAGTTCGAGGGCTGCTCGCCATTTCCAAATACGTGATTTCATCGCTGCGGCTGAACAGGATTTTCCGAATCGGAATACCAAACAATGATGCCATTCTTCGCAAGACAAAGCACAAGCATGCATGATCGCCCACCTTATTATGCAGTCACTAATTGTGCACACGACTGACTGGTGTCCTCGTGCATGTCAACCGGGTGTGTCTGCCTGGCAGGAACAGCTCAACAATGATTCGTTGTGTTCGGTATAATGGGCAATGACAATGGTTGGTGCAATATTAGCTCATGTATCAGATCGGCAATGATACTGCAAAAGAGACCATTTCATGAGACATATTTCGCACTGGATAAGATTCACATACATATGCAGGGGGAAGTATGCAACATAATACCGAGTGCTAATCTTTTCTAGATGCGATTGCCATGTTCCAATGTATATTATTGTCTTATTTAAATCCAGAATTGCTGAAATCAGTATTGGGATGGCCCAAGGAAAGTACGAGTGGCTTCAACCATCCCAAACTTATAGAAAACGACGCTCCTTGAAAGGTAGATAGTTTAGTGCTTGATCGATACATGTCGAAACAATTATAATGTTCATCGCAATTGTATCAAAATGCCATCAATTGTAATTGCATCTTATTACAAGTGATAATTACCATTACAATAAGCGGGTCAGTCTTCCTTGATTTATTCACCACTGGCATGGTCACTCAGAATGACATTAGTCTTGCCCGATGCCCATTCAGTTCTGTCACATGGGTGGCAGACTTGGCGACAGCTCTAGTTACAATGCTTTCGTTCTCTCGCAGCTGCTCTGCTGCCTCCCTCAATCATTGAATACATATTTTGTTTCTATTCTTGTCTGTGATCTTCGAGCCGTCACCAAGTGAACCATCTGTGAAGGCCGGGCTCATGGTTAGTTTCGTCTTGTTTTACAGCCTTACGTTCCATGGTGGAGTTACTACATTCGTGTTTATTATTATTAGTACTATTATTGTTATGAATGTTCTCATTATATATATATATATATATATATATATATATATATATATATATATATATATATATATATATATATATATATATATATATATATATATATATATATATATATATATATTTATATATATATATATACATATCTATATATATATATATATATATATATATATATATATATATATATATATATATATATATATATGTATATATATATATATATATAAATATATATATATATATATATATATATAGATATATATATATAAGCTGCATAGGTTCCGACGTTACAAATAGAACCCCAGTTCAAAGGTTGGTAAGGTGGTCGTACTTGGCAGGATTTGCCGGAGTGACTCAACTACATCACCGCACTGTGCACAAGTGTAGAGAAACTGTGCTCCAACTGGGAGCACCAGTGTTCCGTCGCTCGTGATATCCAGGGAATCCTCGTCTGGACCGCGGATGCAGGGTTCGAAGCCCCAGTAGAGAGGTTTACAAACATGTTACTCCATGAAGCAAACAAAGGGGTTAGGTTTGGTTAGGTTAAGTTAGGTTCAGCTTTTGCTTTAGTTTGGACAAAACTTCAAACTTTTTTGGACATATTTACAACATAAATCTGGTTGTTTTCTTCAAGAATAGGTCAGGTTAATTTTTAACTTGAAAACATTTGAGATAAAAAAAATTGAAACTTTTCCACTAAAAAATACTTTGTGTTCTTGCATGGAAGGTTAGGCTAGGCTAGGTTAGGTTAGATTGTTCTATGTTACATGTTTTATTTTGAATAGTACATTTTGTGCTCTATTACCCGATTGCAAGCCCCATTTTGTGTGTTATTTGGCCTCCCAGCTAACAAGTATGCATTTGCAGAGAAAATGAGTGATTGAATCATTTTAACAACATTGAGAAACATTGCAACGGAACAATAATTATCAGTATTCAAAAGTAATCAAGGTGCAAATACACCGATTATTTACAATATACAGAACATTTGCCAGCATGCAGAACATAATGATGCATTTGCAAAAAATGTAGTGAATTCCTTGACACCAATGTAAAATATGAACTATAATGTCCTGCTATTGATGTTGTTGATATCGTATAAGGGTATAAATATCGTATATCGTATCGTATCGAAATCGTACAAATATAATGAAGAAAATTTTATGTGGGTATACTTTTATTTTGGGGAGTCATTGGATTTTTAGTGCTACATGTTTCAATGTTCCAATGTCATGTTTATGAGCATAATTAAGATGATGTGAACACAGATTTCCATCAGAAATGCTTAATTTTCATTTGGTATGCAAAATCTTGCAAATAACATGGTTTTCAATCATGTAATATATCATGAAAATTAATATAAGACTTCCTCTATTTCTAGCTCTAGCCTTATCTAACCTGAACTTGCCAGTATTCTTAGTTTAATGCATCCACAAATCGATTTTACAAATAATTTCATTCTAGGTAGCGTACAAATGAGTTAGGTTTCGTCAGGTTAGATTAGGCTTTTCTTTTAGTTTCGAAAATTTTGCAAAAATGTGTTAAGATTATTTTTCAAACAATCATTCCGTTTTTAGTTCAAAAACAGGTTAGGTTAAGTTAGGTTAGGTTAGGCGAACTGCTTTCAGTAGACAATTTTTACCAAAAAAAAGTTTCCAAATTTTCTGATTTTTATCTTCCAAATGTGTTTACCTGCATGGAAGTCTATGTTAGGTTAGGTTATGCTATATATGTCTTTGTTTTGAACATTACGTTTCATGCTATCCTACCCGACTCCAGGCTTCGTTTTTATGTTCCTCTGCTTGCCAATTGAAAAGCATGCACTTTCAGAGGAAACGATTGCTGGCATCATGTCAACTCGGCCCGTCTCGGGGGAGGGTGTGTGTGTGTGTGTGTGTATGTGAATTATTACGGCCGATACCTGAGCCACCGACGACGAACGCAACGAATGCTGACATGAATGTTATGGGTTATGTTTGCGATCCGAGCCGAACAGCGACGACTCTGCATCCTGTCTAGACAGCTTCGGAATGCCACTGTCAACTGCAGGCAGGAAATGCTTATCAAATGTTATGGGTTATGCTGGTACCCGAGCCGACGGGCGCTGACCAAACGGCGCCCCTGTAGCCGGAGTAGATAAGGCCGGCATACCAGTTTACGCCCCCATCTGGACCTATGGCGATCGTCGTGGGCGGAGCCACCAGACCGGGAGCAGGTAGTGGCCGACATTGTATGTAGTCGAGAGCGATAGTTAGTTAGGTTGGTTAGAAGATACAGAGCTCTCTCACTTGTCATCGGGCAGTCGACGCGAGCGGTTGGGGGCTTGGCCCTCCAGCGAAGGCGACTGGCTGTCAGGCCAGTCGTCAGAGGTACGTCTGAGGATTCTGTCTGAGAATCGCTGTATGATTGCTGACATGTAGTCCTTTGATATGAGAGTTGTAGCACGTATGACGACCGATCAGTATGTCAGTTGAACGATAAAGTACTGGATTTGTGGTGCCTGTCAAGATGTTTGGATCAGAGCTCGGAGATTGAGATACAGAGCCATTGAACCTATACCCGGGAGTTTATCGCCAACGTCGAGGTCCATAGACTATTCACGTAGCCAAAAGAAGTTTTGCCCCCCGACATAAATCGAAGTACCAAGTAGGGGCAGGAAAGACTTCTCTACAATTGACATCCCTATTTCTCCCCCAACCCTCCCCAAGACTACTGCTCGTCAATATTAGCCACTCTCCAGATGGTCGACCATTCTAAACCCCTATCCCGATTCAGCTCTGGTCGCGACTTTCTTATATGGTAAGATTCTAACATATTCCTTCTCCTAAACTGTGTTTCACGTCCCAGAACGTGGAGATTCTGGTTGACGTCGACGGGTCGACTGCAAACGGGTCGACTGCAGCGTCCCCGACGTTGGTGTCCCTTCGCAGTTGCCGATGATTCCAAAAGATATTTGCACATCAGTGTATTGATTTGGATCATGAAATGCTAACGACTAATTTCCGTTGCCTTGTTTTGTGGTTTTGGTGGACAGAACCGATAGCTGAGACGCTCGGAGTTTTCCTTGTGGCGCTCATCGTCACAGCGGCAACTTTTTTGCCGCACCAAGCGCAGCCATTTCAGCCGCCTCCGCCGCCGCCGCCACCGCCGCCTCCCGGGTGGGCTGAAGACGAAAGCATTGATTGTTATTCTCTGTTGTGTTCTCGAGATGTGCGGAACACGTCTACTGTCTCACTGAGAAAAATGTGAGAAGCGTATATAATCTCTGAAAATAGCAGACGTTCTCATTTTCCCTATTAATATCAGACCACATAAAACGAGCACTCTGTTCGCGATATGCTGAGAACATCATTCTCAGATGAGAATGACAGTGCGTTGAGACTTACAAATGTACTCATGCGAAACCACTTTTCAGATTCAGGAAGGAGAATATCTTTTAGTCTCATGTTAATCCAGTCAGACTGAGAATAGCAATTGTTCCCAATTTAAACAGCTATGCTCAATTGAGACCTGTCCCAAGTTCACTCTGACTGTTCGTGGGTCACAAATGTACTCGTGTAAAACCACTTCACAGTCTCAACAAGCAGATTTTTGTTCTTGTTGAAGCCACTTCACTTGATAATAGCTATTGGTTTCAACATCCGAAGCTATTACTCAAATAAGACTAGTTTTAGGTTTCAATTGATAAATACATGCATCAACTGAGAGTGGTTATTTGCATAAATGTCCCTCACTTTTCTCATATGAAACTTCATTCAAGTTTAAATACGCGTCTTATTTTGGTATCGCAGCAAAAACAGGGCAGATGAGCAGTTGTCCCAGTGTCACATGACATACTTTTAATGTACAGTTCTAGAGTACGGCACACTTATCGCCGGCGTCATCTGCCACACATGCCGCTCATCGCTGCCTCAGAGGATGATGTCCTGGCGATGGCCAGTGAAGTCATTGAAGAGGGGGTTTTGAGCACCACAACATTCTATTTATTTGCCCAAGGTATTCCAAAAATGTTCCATAGAAACAGGCATGCCTTTGCATCAAATATCATCGCCGTTGGATTATTCGCTACGTCACTCGCAGACAACAATCTTGGACTTGGACATATGCTTGGGCACCTGCCCAGGCATAATGCTCACCTGCCCAGGCATAAGGGAGACAACGGCAATTTCAAGAACTTGAGCTGAAAGCAAGTTCAGGTAGAACGCAACTTCTTTGCCCGTTGTTTTCCACGCCCCGCTCTTGACCTCCTTTATCCCCAAAGATATGAGGAAACAGCCGATGGGGTACGGAGGACAAACCTGCCACCGGTATGTTATCTGTCACCGCCCAACGGCCTTCAACCGTGACGGGACTGTAGGAGAGTGTCAATCGGCAGCTGGAGACGGTTCGGTAAGAATGTGAGATAAATCTGAGACAGTGAAAATCCCAGCTAAGGTGCTGGTCGAGGGGGACACCTAACACTTTAACGGTGGGACGTAGCTTCACAGTGATTGCAGTTCGAAGTGTGCAGGTTATTATTGAGAACAATGGTAAGTTGAATCGCATTATAGCCCTATCACGAATTGTCTACAGCTGATTACCATGCTTCCTTGAATTATAGATCTGGTCAACTGCAGGGCAGCAATTTCGAAAGCTGAAAACGTCACGCCTATAGCGGCTACTAATAACTTGTGCAACGACAGCTACAGTCATGTCTGGCATATTGTGCAATCATGTTTTATTGCGCTCAAATGTATTAAACACCGTCTTCATTGGGGTATAAAAGTGTTCGGCAAACAGCACAGGCGCCTCAACCGCCTGTGCTGTTGAGCATTTCCGTGCGTTCCCCGAACCGAACAGCTGTGTTCGGAATAGAGCACGCGTATTTGCACCTGTTAACCCCTTCATCTTTCTTAACGTCTTTCCGGGGTCGGATACTCACACTCCATCTCGGGGGCAGGGGGGGAGGGTAGGTCGAAACAATCCCCATCTAATCTCCAAACTAAGTGTCGCACGAAAACAAAAGAGGTGTCATCGGAAAGCGCTCGACGAGTAGGGCAAGAAACCATCCCCAACATTTTATCACGCCAATAGTGACGTCACTTGGGATCTAAGTTTTTACTACTGACATATTTTTGACTTTGGGGGTTCATTTGGGAGGATTTCAAAATAAAATAATTATTTGGAATCAGAAAAGGAATGCGAAATCGATGATGGCCATGCAATTTTTGCCCGCCAACAAATTATATCTTTGGAAATTTCAGAATGTTGAATGTTCAATTTTCTTTCATTTTTTTTCTTTTAATGGGTAGAGCGAACCGAAAAACGTTGTTTGAAGTCAACTTGCTCCCATAAAAACGTTTACTTTAGCCAAAATCTTCGATTTTAGCACTAATGGGCAAATATGGGAAATTAACTAGTCATTAAAAACGAACAGAAAATTCCTCTGGTGCGTTTTGTTTTATCCCTAAAGGTAAGCAAACACTGAAAGTTTCATTAAAACATCTTTATCCGTTAAAGCGTGACGACTGGTTGAACTTTTCTGGAGGTAACCTCACTTGACCTTGACTAACCCGTTGACCCAAGATGACCTGACCTCAAAAGTGTGACACAACATGCCAAATTTCGGCGCGCACCGTCCGAACCCGCGGAAAATCTTAGGGGGCATATCGCCCCCCCCGAGACTGGGCGGGTTAAAACAAGTGAAGTGTGTGCTGAATTCCGAACATGGACTTTAGCCCACAAGGTTGCACTTGGCAAAGGTGGATCCAGTAATTATCATTGCGGAAGGGACGGAGGGGCAAAATGCACCCCTTTGGTTTGGAAAGGTGCCCCTTCAGTAAACTTCAATGTGCCCCTCCCCCACTTAGCGATTTTTTTTCCGCCGGCACCCTTCCAAGGACATGCGTCCATTTCCTGATGATAATTACTTGACCCGCCCTTCCCAAGTGCAACTCTGCGGACTTTAAATGTTTATTAGCCCCGTGTTCGGAATTCAGCACACACTTCGAACACACACTTTAACAGGCGCAGATAAACGTGCCGTATTCCGAACACCGCTGTTCGGTTCGGGAACACACGGAAAATCGCCTGTGTTGTTTGTCGAACACGTTTATGCCCCAATGACGACGGTGTTTAATACATTTGAGCCCAATAAAACATGATTGCACAAAATCCCAAGGCTTCACTGTAGCTGTCGTTGCACAAGTTATTAGTAGCCGTTAAAGGCGTAACATTTTGAGCTTTCGAAATTGCCGCCCTGAAGTTAACCAGATATATCATGCAAGAAGCATAGGAAGCAGCTGTAGACAATTTTGTTTAAAGGAATACCATGTCATGCAATTCGACTTACCTTTGTTCTCCATAACTATCTACACAGTTCGGACTGCAGTCACTGTGAAGCTATAGCTGGATAACTCCTGACAGATTGCACAGCAATGGCGGCCGGACGCCGTTGGAAAAAGGGACGATGAGTTCAACATCTATTCTCATGGTAGCCGCAACTTGATAAAACTTGAGACCTGCATTATTTCTCACGATGCCTCGATATAATTACGCATGAATATTGAGAAACTTACTTGGTCCATGACAAAAATATAGGTTCTCAGTGCCCAAAAACGGTACTCATTCAAAACACTGAGTCTGATATCTGTCCATTCGTGAGCAACCTAACGAACATGTTCTCAAACCGTTTTCTTCAGTGCTCCCACCGAAGCTGTTCGGGGCTGGAAACAACCGATGGATGTCGCTGCAGCCTTTGGAGGTACTCACCATTGTAAACATTTTTATAGCTCGGGCAGGGTGACCCAAAACAATCGTGACCTGGGGCAGGGTGACCCAGAACAAACGTGACCTGGGGCAGTGTGACCCAGAACAAACGTGACCTGGGGCAGGGTGACCCAGAACAAACGTGACCTGGGGCTGGGTGACCCAAAACAAACGTGGCCTGGGGCAGGGTGACCCAAAACAAACGTGACCTGGGGCTGGGTGACCCAGAACAAGCGTCACCTGGGGCAGGGTGACCCAGAACAAACGTCACCTGGGGCAGGGTGACCCAAAACAAACGGCCGTGTAATGTGCAGCACTGGCCCAAGGCAGCCCATGGCTGCAGCGCAGATTTATATGACATCAGAATGCCCTGACCTGAACTGACCTGCCTAACTAAGCTGAAGTGAATCAGCTCGTGTTGATCCGGGTTTGGACGAGCTCGACAACATCAGTCGGCGCAATGCGCCGGTGGCAACTCACGTGCAGCGATGCTCGCCGAGAACAGCGAGACCACCAGCAGGGCCAGGAGGAGGCCACTGAACCACTTCATGGCGATTGTTGCCCCGGCTACGACGTCCGCACGTTATATACATGCCCAGTTGGGCCGATATCCTGCTTGTGCCAATGTCGTCGTTTGTTCCACGTCGCATCTGCAAATTCCGACTGTTTGCAGTGCAGCGTACCACATCGGATCTAATCACACTTTGCACCGGCCATTCTGTCGCATTTGGTGGACAAAGCGCGCCTGTTTTGCGTCGTTTTCGTTCAATGCTACCTTTGTGCAACCAAGTTTGCCTCCGGTGATAACGCTAGTATCAAGTGGGAAAACATCACGTGGCTGTTGGTAGCATGGCTGAATATGTTCGAACTTGTCGGCCGCCGCCGCCTCAGCGCAGGTCAGGGGCACCTCGTCCCTGCCTGGTCACTGCCATCTCGCGGTCAGTGGTCACCTCGTCACTGCCCGGTCACTGCCACCTCGCTGTCTGTGGTCACCTCGTCCCTGCCTGGTCACTGCCATCTCGCGGTCAGCGGTCACCTCGTCCCTGCCTGGTCACTGCCACCTCGCGGTCAGTGGTCACATCGTCACTGCCCGGTCACTGCCACCTCGAGGTCAGCGGTCACATCGTCACTGCCTGGTCACTGCCACCTCGCTGTCTGTGGTCACCTCGTCACTGCCTGGTCACTGCCACCTCGCTGTCTGTGGTCACCTCGTCACTGCCTGGTCACTGCCTCCTCGAGGTCAGCGGTCACCTCGTCACTGGTTCGGTGGGCGATATAGCACGCCCAGCTGCTGAGGAAGCATCTATTACGCTGTTTACAATGCAATTTTGAAAAGTACTTGGTCCCGAATGGCGCGCCTCCCCTCGAAGGAGCAATGCGTTCCCTCGTATAAGCCATCTACGTCCATCTTTGAGGGCTGGTCCAAGTGCACCAACTGAAAAATAAGTGGCTCCTACACGGTGGGATGGTACCCACAAGATAGGTGCCCGCATCCGAATGAAATGTTCGGATACAGCAGTACTTTACCCAGTCTAAGTGTAGCACTGAAATGCTTCGCGAACGAGGAGTAACGCACATCATACTGACGACGAAGGAGGAGAGGGGGGGGTGCTGGGGCGTCACGGTTTGGTGAAATGTTCCTTGGCCGATAGTTAGCTTCGCAACATCTGAATAACATCTTGGTGCATGCATATCTATCTGCCCGTGACGGAATATGTCCAAAATGATTGAAGGGAGGCAAATGTATTTTCGTCATGTAATTATTTCCAGTTAACATCCATATACCCATTAAGTGTATGTGATATTTCGATGCATTATTACGATAGTTACTGGAGCGCAGACATAACATCATGATAAAGTCTTTCAGTCAAACATGGGAAAGCTTTGATGAACCACATACATAACCTCCGTTTACCTTATGCCCGGCAAACTCAGATAAATTACTGTTAAAATGATTCCTTTTTCAATTAAATGCCACGTACAAGAAATTAGAGTCATCAACACAATCAACAGTATTGTTAAACCATGATTAAAACTAGACATAGCTGGTGCATGGAACCATCAGACCATTGGGGGAAATACAAAGACTTAAAATCATGTTCAAAATTGAAGTGAATACACTTGCGTTGCACGAAAACGAATGTAGTGTCATCGGAAGATCTAGACACGTGGGGTCCTAAACCACCTCCAAATATTATCCCAAAAAAATTCCGATCACCAAGAGGACCTATGTGGTCATGACTGACGTATATTATTTTGAGTTCTGGGAAGTTCATTTTGTGGAAATTTGTTCAGGTAAAACATATTTGCAATCAGAAAAGGAAGGCGAGTTCGACCATGAGTCTAACATTTTCGCCCACTCAAAAATCAACCTTGATATTTTTTGTTAATTGTCAACATGTTGACTTTTCAATTTTCGTTAGTTATTATTTTTATAATCAATAGAGCGGACCACGAAATGTTATTTCACGTCAGCTTGCCTTCATACACATGCTTACTTTATTCAACATCTTCGATTTTGACCCTAATGAACAAATATGCAAAACTAATGCGTTAACCAAAAAGAAAAAAGAAACGTTTCTCCGATGCGTTTCGTTGCATCTGAAAAGAAAAGCAAAGGCTGGAAGTTTAATTCAAATATGTTTAGGCATAAAAGCATGACAACTGGTTGAACTTCTCTGGAGGTGACATCACTTGACCTTGAATAACTCAATCAATCAATCAATCAATGGTATTGTATTGGTACCAAGAGACACTCAGTATCAAATGTCAAAAACGCTAAAAAAAAGGGGTGGGACAGGAGGCTACTAAAACATTAAAAACACATGCATACAATGCTCAAACATTCCCACGTACAGCTCTTTTCAGCGCCTCCTTCAGCTTAAACTTAGAAGCCAGTCGCATATTCTCGGCCCTAACTTCCTCGGGGAGACTGTTCCAAAGAACTGCAGCACGGTATATGAAAGAGCGTTGCGCAAAAGAAGTTTTCAGGCGTGGGCGCTCTACTGAAAACGGTGTTGATCGCGTAGATCGAGAGCTGACATCACTTCTCAATGTCACAAGATCACGCAGGGTTTCAGGTGCTCCCGAGTAATGCACTGCAAGATGAACCAGTGAGCAATCCCTAATGTCGACAAAGCGTTGTAAGCTAGGCCAGCCTAACCGCTCAATAACATGCGATATATGACCATAGCGAGAGGTCCTAGTTATGATCCTAGCCGCCCTCATTATGACTTTTTGGATTCGCACGCGCTCAGTGTCACATGCAGCAGACCAGATTGAGCAACAGTACATTACATGGGGGAAAACCAGTGCAAGCACTAACTTCGATAGCGTTTCTTCAGTAAGAGAACGTACATGCTTGGCTAGAGGAAAGAGCATAGATGACCTAACCTAAATATTTTCATACATCATGCCAAATTGATGTGGGAAAAGGTCTGCCGAATTTCGCGCGATCCTGTGCCACGCTTTCTCTATCGGCGGAAAACATTAGTGGGCTCTTAATGACCCCCTCCGCTGAGACGGGGCGAGTTGACATGATGCCAGCAATCGTTTCCTCTGCAAGCGCATGCTTTTTCAGTTGGCAGGGAGAGGAACATAAAAAAGGAGCTTGGAGTCGGGTAGGATAGCATGAAACGTAATGTTCAAAACAAAGACATATGTAGCATAACCTAACCTAACATAGACCAACCTTCCATGCAAGTAAATACATTTTAAAGAGAAAAAAACAGAAAATATGAAAACTTTTTCTAAAAATTGTGTACTTAAAAAAGCTAGCCTAACCTAACCTAACTTAACCTAACCTGCTTTTTAAGTAAAAACGGAATGATTGTTTGATATATATCTTAACACATTTTTGCAACATTTTCGAAACTAAAAAAAAATGCCTAACCGAACGTGACGAAACCTAACCCATTTGTACGCTACCTAGAATCAAATTATGCGTAAACATCGATTTGTGGATGCATTAAACTGTAAGAATACTGGCAAGTTCAGATTAGATAAGTCTAGAGCTAGAAATAGAAGAAGACTTATGTTATTTTTCATGATATATTACCTGATTTAGAGCTATCTTATTTGCAACATTTTGCATACCAAATGAAAATAAAGCATGTCTGATGGAAATCAGTGTCCACATCATCTTAATTATGCTCATAAACATGACATTGAAACATTGAAACATGTAGCACTCAAAATCCAAGGATTCCCTGAAAATAAAAATCTACCCATATCATTTTTCTTTATTACATTTATACGATTTCGATACGATACGATATACGATATATATACCCTCACACGACAGCAACATCAATGGCAGGACATTATAGTTCATATTTTACATTGGTGTCAAAGAATTAATTACACTTCTGGCAAATGCATCATTATGTTCTGTATACTGGCAAATGTTCTGTATTTTGTAAATAATCGGTGTATTTGCACCTTGATTAATTTTGAATACTTCGAATTATTTTTCCGTTGTAATGTTTCTGAATGTGAATTCTAAAATGATGCATCCACTCATTTTCTCTGCAAATGCATACTTGTTAGCTGGGAGGCAAAATAACACACACAAAGGGGGGATGCAGTCGGGTAATAGAGCACAAAATGTACTATTCAAAATAAAACATATAACATAGAACAACCTAACCTAACCAAGCCTAGCCTAACCGTCCATGCAAGAACAAAATGTATTTTTTGTTGGACAATTTTAAACATTTTTTTTACTCTCAAGTTTTCAACTTAAAACTTAACATGACCTAGCCTAACCTGACCTGATCTGGTAGAAAACAACCAGATTTATTTTATAAATATGTCCCCCAAAATGTTTGAAGTTTTGTCCAAACTAAAACAAAAGCCGAACCTAACTTAACCTTACCCCTTTGTTTGCTTCATGGAGTAAAATGTTTGTAACATGTCAACTGGGGCTTCGAACCCTGTTTCCGCGGTCCAGATGAGGTTTCCCTGGATATCACGAGCCACGGAAGACTGGTGCTGCCAGTTGGAGCACGATTTCTCTACACTTGTGCACAGTGCGGTGATGTAGTTGAGTCACTCCGGCAAATCCTGCCAAGTACGACCAGCTTACCAACCTTTGAACTGGGGTTCTATTCGTAACGTCGGACTTGCATGCAGCTTTTATATATATATATATATATATATATATATCTATATATATATATATATATATATATATATGGTGCGTTATATATATATATATATATCTATATATATATATATATAGATATATAAGCTGCATGGATTTCTATATATATATATATATATATAATGAGAATATTCAAATCAATCATAATAATAATAATAATGATAAACACGAATGTAGTAACTCCACCATGGAACGTAAGGCTGTAAAACAAGAAGAAACATCAGCCCGGCCTTCACAGATGGTTTACCTGGTGACGGCTTAAAGATCACAGACAGAAATAGAAACAAAATATGTATTCAATGATTGAGGGAGGCAGCAGAGCAGCTGCGAGAGGACGAACGCATTGTAACTAGAGCTGCCGCCAAGTCTGCCACCCATGTGACAGAACTGAATGCATCGGGCAAGATTAATGTCATTCTGAGTGACCTAGTGGTGAATAAATCAAGGAAGACTGACCCGCTTATTGTAATGGTAATTATCACGTGTAATTAGATGCAATTACAATTGATGGCATTTGGATACAATTGCGATGAACATTATAATTGTTTTGACATGTATCGATCAAGCACTAAACTATCTACCTTTCAAGGAGCGTCGTTTTCTATAATTTTGGGATGGTTGAAGCCACTCGTACATTCCTTGGGCCATCCCAATACTGATTTCAGCAATTCTGGATTTGAATAAAAAAAATAATAGACATTGGAACATGGAAATCGCAACTAGAAAAGATTAGCACTCAGGTACATGTTGCATACTTCCCCCTGCATATGTATGTGAGTCCTCTCCAGTGTGATATATGTCTCATGAAATTGTCTCTTACAGTATCATTGCTAATCTGATGCATGAGCTAATATTGCCACAACCATTGTCACTGCCCATTATACCCACCCAAACGAATCATTGTTGAGCTGTTCCTGCCAGCCAGACACACCCGGTTGACATGCACGAGGACACCAGTCAGCCGTGCGCACAATTAGTGACTGCATGATAAGGTGGGCGGTCATGCATGCTTGTGCTTTGTCTTGCGAAGAATGGCATCATTGTTTGGTATTCCGAGTCGGAAAATCCTGTTCAGCCGCAGCGATTAAATCACGTATTTGGAAATGGCGAGCAGACCTCGAACTTGCCAATTTGTATAGCAATAGCCATTATTAATAGCATTTAATGGATTGTCGCAAATGCAATCAGCTTTGTCGGGTATCGCAATTAGTCAACACGCAACGCAGGACCGTCCACACCGTATATCTGCCTTCAAAGACGTGAAACTCTTTAATAATTAATGATCAATAATTAATAATTAATCATTAACAATTAATCACTAATAATTAATCACTAATCACTAATCATTAATCATTCATCATCAATGATTAATCGCTAATCATTAATCATTCATCATTAATCATCAATGATTAATCGCTAATCGACGTGAGCATCATTATCGCTGGCCATGCGCCAGTAGTTCGTCTTCAGGTTACGCCTTTCAACAAAAATATGATAGTTCTCACTATTCAACTAAAGACAATACATGCCATGCGGAATTGCGGCTCGCTGCCGGATTAACTCAGTTGGTAGATCTCGCTGATCTCGGGGATGGGGTCGAAGCCGCCCTGAGAAGGCGGGTCCCGCTTCTTCTCTGCGCCTACCGCGATCCATATGTGACCTTTCTGAAAACATTCGTTGGTATGCTGCCAGAAAAGTCACCTTTAGTCGGATGACTGTGTCGGCCGCTCGAGGCGTTCCCGGCACGCTAAATCTTGACCACGAACTTGCTGGTTGAACTGAGATTTCATGACCGATGGAATCACGAATCATTAATTGTGGTGATTGTGTCTGAAAAGGAAGTTCCTGGGGAAATACTGAGGCCGTAAATTGCTACACCCAGAGTGGAGAGGTTTAGCTGGGATATTCAGACCAATTGTGCATGTTTTGATAAAAGCACCACACTTCGCACAGAGGTAGCCTAGCACATTGTGAACGGATAGCGGGTCATCGCGCAGCTGCCATCTCACGGCTGCTGCGGCCATTTTCATAATTGGCCCTCGCTTGTCCGCCACAACACATCTGCCACTGGGAAAACGTTACTTTCTGAATTACTGGGCAGTGATAAAGGATTGTGTTGAACCCTTGCTGTAAGGAATGTGTGCGATGCATGATCTTTGAACCATCTAGAACAACTGTAATGATGTTAACACGCGCCCTGGAGGGCCCCTGAAAATTACGCGCACTGGAGGGAGGGCGGATTCGCCCCCCCCCCCCCTAAGATCTCGGCTCCTATTAAACCTAGAGGAACGGAATTCGCAGGGTGGATGGGTATGGTAGTGAACTCTATTGTGTGCACATTTCATGACCCTGGGTCAATATCTGCAAGGTCAAATGAGGTCACATTTGTCAAAATTGTCTTGTTTTGCGTGGCTTGGCTTGTCATTGTTATTGATCGCTGTGATTGTGTTTAAATGCTCCAAAATGGGCATCAATGATGTTTTGGACATTACTAATGATGCAATACAGATGCTAGACCCGACATATCACCTCAGGTCATCTATATAGCAGCACTTTATTCATGTCAGTTACCTGTTCCAGTTACAGGAACCGGGTCGACTGCTCCGTCGGGCAGCTCGGCGCAATCGGCTTCGCGAAGAAAGGAGTGTTGTACATGAATAAAGTATGGAAACACAATGACAAACAGTACACAATGACAAACAGTAGTGCATTTATGACAACATTCCAGTTGGCCAAGTTTGGCTCCATTAACCTGTCATGAACTTGACCTGACTTAACCTCGGTGACCTAACATAACCTTGAAACTATATAGCATATCAATATACATCAAACAAGGCGCCAGTGTTGCCAAGAACACTTCCCTTTTGCGGATATACGGGAAGCGCATTAGCGCCGATTTTTGTGGTCTGGCGCTACGAATTTTTTTTTTACTTTAATGCCCCCTAGCTCGAAATGTTTTGCCGATTTCCATTATTCTTACTTTCAACGACGCGCCAGTCATTTCTAAGCAGGTACGCGAAAGATGGCGTATATCGACCGGTAGAATGTGGAGTTATGTACGAAAAACCGGAGGGTGTGGGCGGATTTCGCCCCCCCCCCCCCCTCCAGTGCGCGTGTTAATGATCTATTGGTCAAGAAAGAATACATGTATGTGAAATAATCGTCGTTGTACCGACCACTGTGCTCGTCACGGGAAATGTCAGTAATCTAGAGAAATAGCAAAACACATAGCCTCTTTCTGATGCCAACAGCGTTGTAAACAAAGGAGCGTACGGACCTGCCTACCCAAATACGCAAACAGTAGCGCATAGTATACCCAAATACATAGTAGCGCAGTCAGAGGGGGCGAAGAAACCTGTAGCCCCCCGTCGTGCCAGAGAGGCCCCATTTCGGCCACAATTACAAGTAGTGGGGACAATCGAGGATAATTTGGCCATGGTTCCTAATTTTAACAGGGCAAACTTTGACTGAATGAGAGCGGATGTAATGAGAGCGGATGAGTGCCATACAATGGGAAAAATAATTATCCAATTTAAATGCCTGTGAAATGTGGGAAACTTTCAAATCTTACTTGAGGGAAATTCAGATTATAAATATATCCCGAAAGCAAAGGCACAACAGAGGGGTAGGAAAGCCAGCATGGCTTACACCAGCTTTGATAAAAGCAATTTAGGCTAAGAAAGATGCAATTAGAGTGTTTAAGGAACCTTCAAATATCGTAAATCTAAGATCGTATCAAAACGCTAGAGACGCTGTGAAGCAGAAAACCAGAGCAGCAAAGCGAGCAAAAATAATTGGATTTGGCTAGGAATTGTAATGGGGACAGCAATTTTTTTTTAGCTTTTACAAGCTGAGTAAAGATTCTAGCACAATTGGTCCACTGGAAGTAAATGGGACTATATTGAGTGAGGATGGGGAGGGAGATGGTTGAGGAGCTGAGCAAGCAGTTTAAATCAGTGTTTACATTGGAAGATATGACTAGTCTGCCAACCGTACACCACAGTTCAGTGACAGGTGATCGGATAAACGATGTTGATTTCATTTATAGTGATGTTGTTTTCAATGATACCAGGAAAATAAAACCAAACAAGACAGCAGGACCTGATGAAATGTATACTAGGGTATTGCGGGAAGCTGGAAAGGAACTGGCAATTCCACTTAGTATAATATTTTGTACATCAGTTTCACGAAATGAAATTCCAACAGCTTGGAAAAGGGCAAATGTAGTTCCTATTTTCAAGAAAGGAGAAAGAGAGAAAGTTCAAAACTATAGGCTAGTAACCCTCACATCCCTAGTCTGCAAGGTACTCGAATCAATTATCAAGGATAGAATAGTTAGTTTTCTGGAAGGAAACAGATTGATTCAAGACTGATCATGAACATGGGTTATCATGATCATCATGGATCATGGGTATTCAAGATTAAGATCATTGGTTTAGAAATTGGCGATCCTGTCTCACAAATCTCTTGGACTTTTTTAATTTCGCTACAGAACAATTTGATCAGGGAAATCAGGTTGGTGTAACATATCTTGACTTTAGTAGTAAGGCCTCTGACAAGGTACCCCATAAACGGTTAATGAGGCAGCTTCAGGTGTATGGCATTGCAGGTGGCATCCTAAAATGGATAGAGCGTAGCGTACACAAAGTGGCCATGACCAGACTTGTCGTCTGATTGGACCAGGACCCTCCCATAGGGATTTTGACGAAAAATCGTTTAAAGTTGAAATACAACAACCAGCCATGATATAAATACCACCAGAAACAACCTAAAAACATTCTGCGTTTAATTCCCTTTCATATGATGTAAATATGACATGTCTGTCGATCAAACTCAGTATGTAACTTGCGTTATGAATAATGATGTTTTGTGTTTTTAACACGCAAATATCTCTACAGAACATAATATTTGCCTTTGGTCTCACTGACAAACCTTATTTATTGTACCACCATCAAGGGAAACACTCTTCTCAAAAACTAAATCATCATTTCCCTTTCCAACCCTACCTTTCTCAAATCCGTTCCGATGAAATTCAGGCTGTAATTCAGGGGCACAAAATTGAGTGTTCCATTTCTAGTCATCCTGAGGTCCCCGGTTCAAATCTCACGAGGGCCAATATTTGTTTTTAAAACGCATCTGACTTTCTAGCTTGAATGAATGAAAATGCCTCCGTTTGGGTAGTATATCTACCGTCTGGGGACCCCTCGGCATGGCGCAGCCATGATTTCCTGAAGCCACGCCCATACCTAGGTGGCGCCCCCCCCCCCTAAGTTTGTCAGGGCCTGACCGAGAGGCACGCATCAGCGCGCCAAATCGCTGCATAGCTGTTTGTGCATCCTTTTTGTACATACGCTGAAAGTTGTGATTGTATGTGACCTTAGGTCACTGACCCTTGACGTCATCGTCGAAACCACATTTGCAGTTTTTAGCATTTTGTAAACCATTTTGCGAATAAGCGGCTCAACTTTACTCAAACTTTACTCAAACATTACGTAACGGCCTAAACTTGGTTTCCAATCGTTCTGGTAGCGTTCTGATGCACCAGCGACATATTTAGGGTTACAGGTTGAGGATCATCTGCCAAACGTGATCTTCGCGACCTTGAGTGACCCTATTTCGGATCGAATATTTTATCAGATAATTTGGGCGCTGGACTCGAATTAATTATCCATTTTACATCTGATCGCATTCCAGCAATGCAAATACAAGTTGTTAAAAACTAAAATAATAACAATAATCTCCCATCTTCACTGCGGCTCTGCCCTCAGGCATTATTGAAGCCTTCAGTCGGTTCTATAGTACCCATTGTGTGTAGGCGTCTTCGAGTACTATTTCTACTAGCTAAAGCACGACAGGAGAACGTTAGCGCTGTATTTCATCTCTTGCTAGACATCCCTCTGGCAGAAATTTCCCGATGCCTCCTACAATACAATGGAATGGAACGCGCACCATTGAACGAAAACGCGCCAAGATGAGCAGCACAGCGTTCAAGAAGATGACCTCGCGTTGGCTTGTGAACCTGAACAGATACTACACATATATCACATTAATTAATCAATGACGAATTGTTTGACAAATCTGTTGAAGGATTACTGCTTGATAATAGATAATGAATGCTCGTGAATGAAATACATATTTTGCAGCAAAATATCATTCACAGAATATCAAACATTACCAGCGCTGGGTTGTCGGAACCATACTGACTCACTCGCCAATAACCATTCGCACAGCCGAGCGTTTCGGTTTTGCGACATGCCGAGGACAGAAAACTACGCATGCGCAGTCTGAGATGGCCAGTTTGTGTACGCTACGGCTGTGCAAGGGCGTCGCCATCGGGGGGGGGCAGAGGGTCCCTCCCCCTGCCGTGAGACGGGGGGGGGGGCGCCGCCCCCTGAAATCACTGCGACACTTGCAACACCACATTAGGCATAGGCCTCATCTTGCTAGATTGTAGTAACTTTAACTCCCAAAGACAACCACCTAAAACATTCTGCCAAATAGATGGCATCACCCTGTCGCTTCCATCGCTTCTCGGTGACAAGCACCCAGCACTCCTTCAATTGCTATTTGAATATCTGCACGCCACAAAATACCAGGAGCACTGTAGACACCACACCACCAACACTCACATCAACACGTAATGCACGCCCGCGAAACACCCGTTGGAAATACGTAAATAGCTATTCCCAAATAGCGTCTAACGTACATGAGCCGATTTGTTTCTCAATTAGAAATAATTGGCTGCCTAGTGGAGCCGTCGGACGTAGATAAGCCGACTTGCTTTAGGAAAACGTGTAGCAAAATACAATCAGCATAACCTAAAACGACTATCCAGAGGAGCCATCAGACGTAGGTGAGCCGATGTGCCCTCCAACCCATAACGTAAAACAGCTATCCAGAGTTACAGCGGACATAAATGGGCCGAATTTCAAAACGCCGTACTAACCCAACTGACAGCCCTGCATGGCATGCTTAGATTAACCCGTTACTAAGGATACAAGCAACTTCTCGCCACTCTCAAAACACCCCCACCCCCACCCAAACTACGAATTATTTTGTGGAGGAGTAAAGTAAAACTAAACCATTTAGACATCAGGGAGCTGTCCCCAACCCAGACCATCGCCTTGGCAACTAAAATATAACGCAAACTAACGTAAAATTCCTTAACGTAAATGTCCTCTTGCCTGCACCTTGATCACAAACGCTCGCTTTATAGACAGACATGTAACGTACTCGCTTTAAAGGCGGCGCAAATGACCTTCATGGTCCGACACGCCTAAAAAAAATCACTCCCCCCCACGCACAACTCATACTTACCTGGCTCAGGGACACCGTGATCACTAAGGCGTTTCCCCCAGGACGAGGCCTTTCCATTGCACTTCGGCTGGGTTGACCCCTGCGATTACCCCAAATGTGGGTAACTCGGGAGTACAATTTTTGTTAGCGGGGTAGGCTGCGTTCGCGCTCCAACTCTATTTTTGTAAAGGCGTAAAGATGAAGTTGTGAAGCGTTATTACTGTAGTAAAGGCGTCATTGTGATAGTAACAATCACATCTGTCGTCGACTACGCGTGTGATGCGTGCGGCGCCTGTGGTCCAGCTGGGTCAACCGATTGGAGTGCATAATTATTGCAATAGAAAGAATGGCTGTTGAGGAACGCGACTATATATAACATCTGTATTTATATTCACATTTTACGTCTCTCCCACGGAAGCTTAGCTGACGTGGCAGGACGCGCGCCTACATCATTTTTTACCGGTGAATTTGGTTGAAGTAAGCTCGGCGATTGATCGGCGGAAGCTAGCTACTGTCACAAATATGTTGCACTATATTCGTTCATTGGTGAGCGCACAGATAAAAACTGATATCGATCACGATCGGTACACGCGTCATATATGTAGGTAAACGACGCCCCAGCAGCTTTCGCTACTGCCCAAGCTGACTAAGTCACACTTTATTGCACAAAATGCCAACGAATGCCAACCCAGCCCTTCCGTCCAAAGGAATGAAAACATATGCACCGTTTGGGTTACTGAAATTTTCGTCTCTATCACAGCATTTGTTAGTTGAATTGCATCCATGTACAACGTGACATGGAGGCGTTGGTTCCAATGAATGAACAAGGAGGATAGTTTGTCTTCATCTAGAAGGCAACGATCAAACACTGTCTCGAGTGGGACTGGACTGTTCGAGACTGATCAAGCCACAAGCACTGCATCAAACAATAGAGGGGCCACAACGTACTAAAGCCAGATATGATCTGGGGATCAAATCTAGCTTTAACCAAATCACAGATCTGAGGGAAGCGACGACAACGCGCAACGTACAAGGCGAACGACGCCCTGCTAGATGACGAGCTCCGGCATCAGAACCTGCAGGGGGAATGAACAGGTCTTACAAGTCAAGATCAGCTCAAACAAGTCACAGCCGCAGCTACACAACAAATTGCATCAGCGTAATACGCATTCACCAGACAATACGCACTCACCGAAGGATGCAGGTTATAGTGCTTTGGCAGCTCAGCAGCGCTCAGATGCGAGTCAGGCAGTCGCCGGGAGAGACGCACGCTACTCCACCAGCGAACCCAGCTCCGAAGCCAGAACCTGTTGCGGTCAGGGAACAGGGTATTAGATAAGGCATTCGAATTGTCGGCACGACCGCCGGGAGCAACGAGACACCACATAAACCTACGCACAAACTACGTTGATCCTAGCCGACTCCAGCTCCAACGGCAGTACTTGAGGTTCTTCTTGAGCATGAACAAAATAACATCAGAGAAACAAAGTATTGAATAAACACAATTATACATACAGAACATGTGGTGCCATCTAAGATAATAATAATGCTTTATACAGTATTATCTCAAATCTTCCCAGAAATTGGAAGGGATAGAGTAATGCAACTCAATGTTGCTGATGTGCTCAACAGACAACTGTCCACCAACATGATAAAGAGTGCTTACATGCACAAACAGCTCTGCCATGCAATGTCACAACCCATCATGTCTGTTTTTATCAGTTTACAAAAAACATTATAACTGATCATATTTATGTGATGCATGGGGTCTATATCCGAACCTCTAATGCCCCAAACCGATAATGCTTCAGAGTCTATAATACTCAAAACCTATAGTGCTTCAGAGCCTCTAAATAGTCGTCTTGGGGGAATTTTCAATACCTATAATACTCAAAACCTATAATGCCTCAAACCACATAATGCTTGGAACATATAGTTGTTAAGAACATATAATACCCAAATCCTATAATGCTTCGAAGCCTCTAATACTACGTCCTGTGGGAACATTCAAAACATATAATGCTCAAAACCTATAATGCTTCGAAACCTATAATGCTCAATTCCTATAATGCTTCGTTGCAACTAATATTCAGAAAGCATAACTCTGGAAACAGCATAACTCTGCAACAGCATAACTCTGCTTCAAAACCGCTAAAGCTCAAAGCCTATAATGCACAGAATCTATAATGCTCAGAGCCTATAATGCTCAAAACCTCTAATATCAGCTGACAACTGCATGCCATTATAACCCTTATCAGTTTACTTCACATCTCCACCGTACTCTACCAATACTCGCGCCAGGTACAGGGCCGTAATACAGGTCCTTCAAGACGGAAATTGGTGGAAGGTGAACTCGTGGGCCAATCACTAGTCGCAATTTCAGAGGAATGCGGCGGCTTCAATGTCCCGTATGTTTCCAGGGCGGCGCTAATATCAGCATGTTCCCCCGCGGTTTCTCATTCCTAGCTGGTGTGTGGTGGTGTGGTATTCCTCCCTCAAGGCATCTGATGATATGTTCGGTGCTCCAGAGCCACTTTCCTGACCCGGACATTTAATTTTTTAATCCATCCATATTTTGGAGGGCTCCGGTTTGATTTCTTTTTCGGATACCAATGCGATTTTTGGGGTCACACTGCTTATGTGGGGCCCTAGTCGCCATTGGGGAGCTGCAACTTTTGGGTGCCCAACGCGATCTTTTGGGCCCCCAGTGCGATTTTGAAGGGCTGAGACCCGACTCTTTTTAGTCCAATGTAATCTTTTGTATCCCGACGTCATGCGATTGGATCCCTAGCGCTAGTTTCAGCGACTTCGACACTTTGTGGGTCCAATACGTTTTGGAGGCTTTTGGCGCCATTGTTGGGGTCCCAGAGTGATTATCTATGTCCGTGTCCGTGTCCGTCTCCGTCTCCGTGTCCGTGTCTGTCTCTGTCTATGTCTCCCGCTCCCTCTCCGTCTCTGTCTGTCTCTCCATCTCTCCATCTGTCTGTCTATCTGTTTCTCCATCTCTCCATCTGTCTGTCTATCTGTCTATCTCTCCATCTGTCTCTCTCTCCATCTGTCTGTCTGTTTGTCTCTGTCTGTCTGTCTCTCTGTCTGTCTGTCTCTGTCTGTCTGTCTCTCTGTCTGTCTGTCTCTCTGTCTGTCTGCCTCTCTGCCTGTCTGTCTATTTGTATCTGTCTCTCTGTCTGTCTGTCTGTCTCCATTTAGGTACTGTCCCTAGATACCATGCTTCTTAAAATAAAATATAAGTATCAAATGTTAAGCGCTACATCCTGACAGGTTATGTAGTCCATGTCCTGGGCAACATGGCAACTTTGGCAATAGGCGCGCTATTGGTCCAATACATAATCTCTGCCGCTGTATGACCAACGCAGTCGATGCGCCCGTAAGCCCAAATAACCAACCAACCAACATAATCTCTGCCATCGCCTAAGGAAGCAGGACCTCGGGTAGCATGTTACCTGGGTGGGCAAGTGTCCTTCCAGTAGAATCAGCTTGAACCCAATCGGTTGAGTGTATCCACCCAGCTAAAATCAGTAAAATAATAAGGCAGCTGGAAGACAAAGGTAGTCCGTGAGATCAGGCGCCTATCTCGCCAATACCGTTGCTATTCCGAACAGCTGTGTGGCTTGAGAATGTAGGCACCCTTTTGGGCCATTCGGGCAACGTTCTTCGTAATATGCGGAAAATTACTGGCTATATATGCTCCTCTACTGAGATGAAAAGCATCTTTCTAGGCACTTAGTTGCTTTGAGAATGCAAGCGTCATCCTGGGTCAATCCGTGCTCTCATCTCTGGGACATTTCGGATCTGAGATGGACCTCACTAGTTCACTTTAGCACTTAGGGTCTTGTTCTTCCGTCACGGGCACTTTCAAGTCGAAAGATCATCCCAGCCCTCTCTGACCATCAGGCACCCAGTTTATTCCTCAGCTGTTAGAGGTCCGCTTCCGCGGAGATTTCTCTTTCCAACTGGCATAGGCATTCCACAGTGACATGGAGCACATACAACAGCACCCCTGAACAGGGGTGTTGTTTTATGTATTTCGTTATTTTTGGGAAAACATCTCTGTTTCATTACATTTTTTTCGTCACCCCCCCCCCCCACATTCAGAAACTTCTGGCTGCGCCACTTCCTAATTATACCACTGAAACGTAGCATGGTGAGTATTACTAGACAAACCTGGACATCCTCAAAATCTCCCCCCCCCCAATACAAATTCTAGGTACGTCATTGGTCTTCAGCGTACACATACCTATTCCATGCAAGGGAACACGAACGCCAGGTCTCCTCTACTTCAGCCCGGCAGCGGTCAAAGAGGAATAATCGGCAACAGCACATATTAAACCTGGATCCGCCCCTGTGGTACTTAGACACTGAAATTGTCTATTCGTAAAACCAGTGACTCAGCTTAGAAATCACCGACAAGTAATTGTCTATTCGTAAAACCAGTGAATCAGCTTATAAATCAACGACAAGTAATTTAATTCAGGGAGCATTCACTCCAATATCCTGCTCTTCACCGGAAGCTGGAAGGGTCTAAACAACAGACACCATCTCACATACACCGACTGACATACACCATCTCGCAGACATGGATGATCTCGGAAACCGCTCGGTCGATCTTAATAAAACCTTCACCAAACGATCGCCCGTGTGCCAGAGGCGTGCGGTTTGGACTTTCGTGACCTTGGGTCAGGTCAAAGGTCACCAAATTGCCGAAAAACAAAACAATCGAATATTTAGAAATGGATAATCTTAATGAAACCTTCACCAAACGATCGGCCGTATGCCAGAGGCCTTCGGTTTGTACTTTCGTGACCTTAGGTCAGGTCAAAGGGCACCAAATCGCCGAAAAACATGATTTTTGGCTCACAGACATGGATGATCTCGGCAACCGCTGGGTCGATCTTAGTGAAACATTCACCAAACGATCGGCCGTGTGCCAAAGGCGTGCGGTTTGCACTTTCGTGATCTTGGGTCAGGTCAAAGGTCACCAAATCGCCGAAAAACATTATTTTTGGCTCACAGACATGGATGATCTCGGCAACCGCTGGGTCGATCTTAGTGAAACATTCACCAAACGATCGGCCTTGTGCCATAGGCGTGCGGTTTACACTTTCGTGACCTTGGGTCAGGTCAAAGGTCACAAAATCGCCGAAAAACATTATTTTTGGCTCACAGACATGGATGATCTTAGTGAAACCTTCACCAAACGATCGGCCGTGTTCCAGAAGCGTGCGGTTTGCACTTTCGTGACCTTGGGTCAGGTCAAAGGTCATCAAATTTCCGAAAAACCAAAGAATTTGACTTACAGACATGGATGATCTCGGCAACCGCTGGATCGATCTTAGTGAAACCTTCACCAAACGATCGGCCGTGTGCCATAGGCGTGCTGGTTTGCACTTTCGTGACCTTGGGTCAAGTCAAAGGTCACCGGATCGTCGAAGAACCAAAAAATAGTTTCTCGCAGACATGGATGATCTCGCAACCGCTGGATAGATCTTTGTGAAACCTTCACCAAACGATCGGCCGTGTGCCATAGGCGTGCGGTTTGCACTTTCGTAACCCTGCGTTAGGTCAAAGGTCACCAGATCGTCGAAGAACCAAAAAATAGTTTCTCACAGACATGGATGATCTCGGCAACCGCTGGATCGATCTTAGTGAAACCTTCACCAAACGATCGGACGTGTGCCATAGGCGTGCGGTTTGCACTTTCGTGACCTTGGGTCAAGTCAAAGGTCACCGGATCGTCGAAGAACCAAAAAATAGTTTCTCGCAGACATGGATGATCTCGGCAACCGCTGGATCGATCTTTGTGAAACCTTCACCAAACGATCGGCCGTGTGCCAGAGGCGTGCGGTTTGCACTTTGGTGACCTTGGATCAGGTCAAAGGTCACCAGATTGCCAAAAAACCAAAACATTTGACTTACAGACATGGATGATCTCGGCAACCGTTTGATCGATCTTAGTGAAACCTTCACCAAACGATCGGCCGTGTGCCAGAGTCGTGCGGTTTGCACTTTCGTCGCCTTGGGTCAAGTCAAAGGTCACCGGATCGTCGAAGAACCAAAAAATAGTTTCTCGCAGACATGGATGATCTCGGCAACCGCTGGATCGATCTTAGTGAAACATTCACCAAACGATCGGACGTGTGCCAGAGGTGTGCGGTTTGAACTTTCGTGACCTTGGGTTAAGTCAAAGGTCACCAGATTGCCGAAGAACTAAAATACCACCAGACACCATCTCACATACACCGACTGACATACACCATCTCGCAGACATGGATGAACTCGGCAACCGCTCGGTCGATCTTAATAAAACCTTCACCAAACGATCGCCAGTGTGCCAGAGGCGTGCGGTTTGGACTTTCGTGACCTTTGGTCAGGTCAAAGGTCACCAAATTGCCGAAAAACCAAAAAATCGAATATTTAGAAATGGATGATCCTAATGAAACCTTCACCAAACGATCGGCCGTGTGCCAGAGGCCTTCGGTTTGTACTTTCGTGACCTTAGGTCATGTCAAAGGTCACCAAATCGCAGAAAAACATTATTTTTGGCTCACAGACATGGATGATCTCGGCAACCGCTGGGTCGATCTTAGTGAAACCTTCACCAAACGATCGGACGTGTACCAGAGGTGTGCGGTTTGCACTTTCGTAACCCTGCGTCAGGTCAAAGGCCACCAGATCGCCGAAGAACCGAAAAATAGTTTCTCACAGACATGGATGATCTCGGCAACCGCCGGATCGATCTTAGTGAAACCATCACCAAACGATCGGCCGTGTGCCATAGGCGTGCGGTTTGCACTTTCGTGACCTTGGGTCAAGTCAAAGGTCACCGGATCGTCGAAGAACCAAAAAATAGTTTCTCGCAGACATGGATGATCTCGGCAACCGCCGGATCGATCTTAGTGAAACCTTCACCAAACGATCGGCCGTGTGCCATAGGCGTGCGGTTTGCACTTTCGTGACCTTGGGTTAAGTCAAAGGTCACCAGATTGCCGAAGAACTAAAAATACCACCAGACACCATCTCACATACACCGACTGACATACACCATTTCGCAGACATGGATGAACTCGGCAACCGCTCGGTGTCGATCTTAATAAAACCTTCACCAAACGATCGCCAGTGTGCCAGAGGCGTGCGGTTTGGACTTTCGTGACCTTGGGTCAGGTCAAATGTCACCAAATTGCAAAAAAAAAAAATCGAACATTTAGAAATGGATGATCTTAATGAAACCTTCACCAAAGGTCACGAAAGTGTAAACCGCACGCCTATGGCACAAGGCCGATCGTTTGGTGAATGTTTCACTAAGATCGACCCAGCGGTTGCCGAGATCATCCATGTCTGTGAGCCAAAAATAATGTTTTTCGGCGATTTGGTGACCTTTGACCTGACCCAAGATCACGAAAGTGCAAACCGCACGCCTTTGGCACACGGCCGATCGTTTGGTGAATGTTTCACGAAGATCGACCCAGCGGTTGCCGAGATCATCCATGTCTGTGAGCCAAAAATAATGTTTTTCGGCGATTTGGTGACCTTTGATCTGACCCAAGATCACGAAAGTGCAAACCGCACGCCTTTGGCACACGGCCGATCGTTTGGTGAATGTTTCACTAAGATCGACCCAGCGGTTGCCGAGATCATCCATGTCTGTGAGCCAAAAATCATGTTTTTCGGCGATTTGGTGACCTTTGACCTGACCTAAGGTCACGAAAGTACAAACCGAAGGCCTCTGGCACACGGCCGATCGTTTGGTGAAGGTTTCATTAAGATCATCCATTTCTAAATATTCTATTTTTTTGTTTTTCGGCAATTTGGTGACCTTTGACCTGACCCAAAGTCACGAAAGTCCAAACCGCACGCCTCTGGCACACGGGCGATCGTTTGGTGAAGGTTTTATTAAGATCGACCGAGAGGTTTCCGAGATCATCCATGTCTGCGAGATGGTGTATGTCAGTCGGTGTATGTGAGATGGTGTCTGTTGTTTAGACCCTTCCAGAAAATACGGCTTTCTTTACCTTTCGGCCGACATGCTGCCAAGGTTAGTGATTTGTAAAGAGGTGTACAGTGACGTCACAGGAGTCAGGGAAGCGACGTCACAGGAGTCGGGTGTCGATGTGTTAGGTTAGGTTAGGTTAGATTAATTTAGGTTAGGTTAGGTGTTTATGGTATTCAGTGCATGCCCGTCATCGACACCCGACTCCTGTTACGTCACTTCCCTGACTCCTGTGACGTCACTCTACAGCTCTTTACAAATCACTAACCTTGGCAGTATGTTTCGGTCGAAAGGTAAGGATTACCGAAAATACTTTAACATACAAATTTACCGAAAATTGCGATGTGACTACAGAAGATGGTCTATTATTACACGTACCTAGTATTTCAGACGTGATAAAGGAGAAATTCAATGAATCTTTCAATCGATTCAACTCCCTTTCACGTCGTAAACCTGGATTAATTCCACATTCGTTGCGGCACAGAACACCACAAAGCCCGCGTTGCCGAAAATTACATATCCCCACGAAGTTTGTGTGGGAGCGCGGTCGCTCGGGCTTGAAGGTTTCCCTTCACCATTAGCTTACATACAATTTTACCCATATTCTCTACGCTGTCTTGAATGTTTTACGGCAATCGATAGTACTTTGAGGCATACCAATTGCAAGACTTATTCTGCAGCTTCAGCAAATGTTATCCTATATGACCCAGTAACAATCTTCCTGCCTAACAATGTGACATTTCCAGCAGGCTGACCATCAAGCGCATCCAACATTAAGGGATATCTCTCGATATTGGCTCCCTCCACCGTCCATTTTACGGTCAAGTTGTGACCATCGTTCAAGAGCGGACGAAAGGACAGCCAGGAGGGGGGGTGGCTAAGGGCGCCATAGCTTCTCCCCCTCAGTGACAGGAGAGTTTCTGAAAGGGAGCCACAGTAGACTACCTGAAATGACCTTACCGCAGCCCTGGACCACAACAGGAGGCACACTGTTGTCATACGAGGTCCCATAGCCGACACAGGAAACCCATAGCTGCCACAGGAGGTAGGGGCGGATCCAGGAATTGTCGTCTGGAGGAGGCGATACATGTCTGGAATTCGCACCACCGCGAAAGTACCTCACCAGGATAAAGGAGAATGCTCACAAAGCGTAGCAATAGGTTCCTAATTTGGCAGAGAAGGCCCCTGGAATATGAGAGGAAGCCTCAAGCCATCGTAGAGGGGCCACAGGATGTGTGAGGAGACAGGGGTGAAAAAATGTCGTTTCTGCTACAAACTTTTTTTCGGAGGTACGTAACTGCTACATGAAAAACAGGCATCTAGAACATCGTGCTCCATGGGTTTCTTCCTGCTCCCGTCAAGGCTACTGCAGCCTAGGCTTGTTGTAAAGTAGCCGAAAATCTGCTGTTAAGAATTGCGTACACATTGTGCAATGTATTTCCAGCAGAACTGATATTAGCATACAAAACATCGAACATACACAAGAACCGCGGCTACACGATAGAGTCGTCACATCGCCTACCGAACTGACACGAAAAAAATGGCAGAACCTGGTGCACTGGTAGGGTATAAGGGCGTCACAGCGCGGGCCACGACCGTCCTTGTCAGCTTGCGAGTGTGATTCATGAAAGGAATTCAATCACACGCACTCATAGACACACGTAACCAATGTCCTCGCAGTATTTCTGGACACTATGAAGACATACCGACAGGTGTACCTACAAGTTAGATGTACATACACCGACACACCTAATCTGGCACACAATCCTGCAAAATGTGCTCTATGTATGTGAGAAGGTGGATCTAGCCGGGCATTATTTTTTGTTGAGCATGTCATCAAGGTGATGCACAGCGAACAAGCAGCGATGGGAGTAAGATGCTCGTCTCACAATCGAAAGATTGTGGGTTCGAGTCTCACCTGTCGCTACTCTTCGCCCGCGACCAATCGGCGTGAGAGATTGGCAACGCTATATGACTCAACGGTCGACGTATCGTAAAACAAATAACCAACCAACCAACCGAGGGTGAGCGCAAGTGTAGAATGATATTGATGGGCCATTGGACTGAGCACCAGGGTGGCCAAGATTTGCAAGGAGCATAGGATAAGGTGCTTAGATCTGTGGAGGGATTTTTTTATGACTGAAATGTTTTCATTAGATGGGTTAGAACTCAGCATGAGATGAGTGGAATTTTCAGCAATATATACGAAGAGGCTCTGAGTAGGGTTCAGGGAAATTAGGCAGATCTTGTGAGAATATAGGTGTGAACGTCGATCCCATACCAGCCTAGCTTTTCTAACAGGCGGCTATGCTCCACGCTATCGAACGCGCGGGACGTATCAGCAGCAAGCAGGGTAGACACATGACCACAATCCATATTTTTGGTCAGAAATTGTACAGTATCGAGCATTGCTGTTTCGGTTGAATGGCCGGACGAAAACCATATTGATTTGAACAGAGTATGTGGTTTGAGTCGAGATAGAATGAAAGTTGCGTGTTTACAATTTTATCACACAGTTTAGCAACAACACTCAGCAAAGATATGGGCCTAACATTTCCGGGGTCGTCACGATCACCCTTCTTGTGCAACGGAATAACGCAGGCCTCTTTCCACTGAGGCGGCACCTCACCAGTACGCAGTGAATAGTTTATCACATGCAGTAAATGAGGCCCTGTGACTGCAAACGTCGCTCTCAGCATATGAAGTGTTATTCCGTCGTTTCCACTGGCGCGCGTATTTCCCATTCGATCGAGTGCCAACGACAATTCTGGTAACGTCACAGTGTGTACGCGGAAGGAGCACACCCGAGGTGGTCTGGGCGGCAGCCGCACTCCCTGTGGAGCCGCCGATAACGTGGCAGCAACGTCAGCTCCCGCGGTCACAAAGTGACGATTTAACTTGTCAGCCCAGGCGGCGTCGCTCAGGTGGGGTGGGTCGATCCTGGGCTCGGGCTTCTTGGCGGCAAGCAGAAATCGGCGGATGTCGGTCCACGTCTTCGTTTTCTGGTGACTGTATGACGTGGCGTAGTAGTCTGCGCAGGCGTTGTATTGCGCTCGTTTCACGGCATTTCTGCTGTCCTTATAGGCCTGTTGTTTCACCGTGTTATTCTTGTCTTGGTCTCTGGCCTCTCGGCAGCGATCCCGCGGGGCCACCGAGTGTCGGGTTCGCTCCTCAATCATCGGGGGTGAGGCCGGAAGCCGCGCTGTGAATCGCCGGCCGTTACCTTCAGACGCCGGCCCATGGTCACCAGCTGGGCGGCGCGGGTCAGGCGGAGGCTCTGCTGCTGGTGACGCTGCCGCGCCCCGGCGTCTACCTCTGGGAGATCGATTAACGGGCGGATGCCCGGCGGCCCCCGGGTGGCCGTTCACGGCTCCGGAGTCCGGCGGCCGAGACCGTTGTGCGCGACGGCGGCCCCCGGGCGGGGGATCGGGGCGACGCGACACCGCGTGGCTGGTGCAGCCGCTTGGATGGTGGGGGCCGGTCCGCTTCGATGATATTTTGTTTATTCCAGTAAATGTTTCACGGTACATTTTCATATATTGCTAGACATTTACTCGTGGCCGGGCACCACGCTGGTGCCCGGCCACACAACGATCTGCTCCGGTGCGCCCCCGGCGGCCGAATCCCGGCGTGGTAGGCCGCACGGGAGCGCACCATACCAAACACATACAAATGCAAAACAAAACAAGAACATTAAAAAGCCGGCGCCGCACGGCCGCGGCCGCAACGCCGGCTAAAAAGGCTAAAATGGTATATAAGATGCCGGGCGGGCCACTCTCTAATTAAAACAAGCAACAAAAACAATACAAAAATACAAACAAACATAACAACAAACACTACAAACAATCATAACAGATAAAAAATAATTGCCACGGCGCCCAAAAGGGCCATAAAAGCCGTGGATCGAGAGACGGCCCGCCCTAAAACAAACAAGTGAACATGATTAAAAACACACCTCCAACGCCGCGGCCCGTAGAGCGGGCCCGGCGCGGGCACCACACGGAGCGGCGCGCCCCCGTGGCCCGGCCGCCACGCCCGCAGGCGAGCGCGCGGCCGGGCCAAAGGTCGGGGCGGCAGCACCCAACGCTGCTCCAGTCAGCGCCAGCCGCCGCCGCAACGCCCGAGGGGTAAGTGGGTCCTGGGAAAGGACAAGGAGCCCCCAGGGCGGAGCCATCGAGGGACCCTCGCCCCCTCCACCCAGGGCCCCGCATGATATGGCGTAACACCCTGCCTATCCACGGTCGTGACGTACGGCCGCGGGTTGCTGGTACTGGCGGTGCCCGGTGACGTGTTGAACGTACACGTCACTGGACCACCTCAGGGTGTCACTCACCATCAGCTGACGCATCAGCTTCGCATAGAAGCGACTGACACGCAACTGTTTGAGCGCGGCCTCATTCCCCCGGTACCAAGTACCGAGGGAGCCCACGACGAAGGCGTGGATCGAGGCCGTTTTGCCCTGCTGGCGGAGCTGCTCCACGAGGGGAGAATACTTCGCCAGCTTCCCGTCGGCGGCGGCACGCAGCGCCGCGGCTCGGTTCTCGAAGGCGATTGTAACATCAACCAACGAGACCTCGTCGCCACGCGTCACAACCAGGTCCGGGCGGAGGACAGAGTCCACGCCCGGCACCCGTCGGTTGACGCGCAGCTCCGTGCCGCCCCGCTGCGGCACCGCATTCGTTAGGCGGGACAGCACTGCGTTGTGGCGCAGCTGAAACGCAGCACTGTGCGGCCGACAATGGTTGAGATCGTGGGGCAACGTCTCATTGGTGTAGCCACAGCGACGGCATCGCCGGTCCCGTGCGCCGCTCTGGTAGCCGTTAAGCGGCACGAGGCCCAGCCTTGCCCGGTGCACGAACCGCCATTCGGCAAACCGTGTGAAACTCCCACTATGCATATAATGGGAGCTCACAGGTTGGCTGGCGACACACTCCATGACCCTGTCCTGGTGGGGTTTGGCCAGGAGGTCCGCCAGCGCGCGTTGGCGGACCGCATCCCGGACAGTGCGGGTCGACAGTCGCAGCGCGGCTGTCTTGAGCCTGCGCGGCTCGACAGCCGCGGTGCCCACGTGGAGCACCGGGCCGGGGACAGCAGCGTGCCACGCGATGGCCACTCGGGAGACCAGCGCCACAGTGGCGACACGAGTACGCGTGAATCGTGAAGACACGTCACCGCCATCTCGCATCCGCTCCCCATTCAGGTACGCTGCCAGGTCAGCTGGTGTGGGTGCCCGGCCGAGCCGACGGCGGACCACGGTCTCGAGCTCGACGCTGGCGAGGCGCGCCGTCTCGGGGTCACGAGAGCGGAGGAGCTGCGACGTGGCAGCCGCCATCAAGACGTCCGCCTCCGTCACAAACTCCGTCAGCCCAACGCCACCCGACGAGACAGGCGCGTACAAGTAGCCACCGACGGCACTGCACGGTACGACGAGGATTCCCTTCACTCGCCAGCGGAGCGCCACGTCAAAAGCTCGAAGTGGCCCCTTAGGCAGCACGCCAAGCCGCAGGCAGTGGGTGAGTTGCGGAACGATGAAAGTACGCAGCGCGTCCAGCTTGCCCAGCCAAGGGGCAAGAGCCGAATCGCACAGCCTTTCAGCGTCCCGACGAGCTTCAGCCAGCACCTGAAGCGGCAGCTGCGAGAGTCGAGTGTGACCCACCTGTCGACCCAGGTACCGGTAAGAGCTGCCCACCTGGATGGCGGGCAGCGGCACCCCACACAGCATGAGGTTGGGCGGGGCGACGGCCCGCACCGACAGCATTCCTGATTTTGCTGGGTTCGGCTGCAGCCCACACCAGCGGCAGCCGCGCTCGAGCACGCCAAGCCCACGCCGAGCAGCCTCGGCAGTGGGGATGATCAGTGCCAGGTCGTCCGCAAACGCTAGGCACTTGATCTCCGCGCGTTCCAGCGCACGCAGCAGGGGCCCCATTCCAATATTGAAAAGCAGCCCACTGAGCGGACAGCCTTGCCGAACACCCCGCAGGGTGTCGACACGGGCCGTCAGGCCTCCACCAGTGCGGAATCTGGTAGACGAACCCTCATATAGGTCACGTAGAATGGCCATAGCTTCGGCCGGAAGACCGAAGGCGTCCAGGACACTCCAAAGGTGTGAATGGGGGACCGAGCCGAACGCATTGGCCAGGTCGACAAACGCCACATGACACACTTCATTGGAGCGACGGGCCCCATTGACCATTGGTTCCCCGTTCACGCTGGGTGTCCTGTATCGGGAGATGATTTCTACCTCGGCCATTAGGTGCGGCGGCCGGCGCCGGTTCGCGAGGGGGTGGGGAAGGGTTGCGCGGGGTGACGGGCGCGACGGTAATGGGACGCCGCCACCACGCGGTGCGGTGTCGGCTGACTGCCGCCCACCCGCACGAGGCCGGGCCGGTCGCCGGTCCCGGCCGCACTCCATCGGAGGGGCCGCCGAGTGTCGGGTTCGCTCCTCAATCATCGGGCCTGAGGCCGGAAGCCGCGCTGTGAATCGCTGGCCGTTACCTTCAGACGCCGGCCGGCACCTTCAGACGCCGGCCGATGGTCACCAGCTGGGCGGCGCGGGTCGGGCGGAGGCTCTGCTGCTGGTGAGTTGCCGCGCCCCGGCGTCCACCTCTGGGAGATCGATTAACGGGCGGATACCCGGCGGCCCCCGGGTGGCCGTTCACGGCTCCGGAGTCCGGCGGCCGAGACCGTTGTGCGCGCCGGCGGCCCCCGGGCGGGGGTATCGGGACCGACGCGACACCGCGTGGCTGGTGCAGCCGCTTGGATGGTGGGGGCCGGTCCGCTTCGATGATATTTTTTGTATTCCAGTAAATGTTTCACGGTACATTTTCATATATTTCTAGACATTTACTCGTGGCCGGGCACCACGCTGGTGCCCGGCCACACAACGATCTGCTCCGGTGCGCCCCCGGCGGCCGAATCCCGGCCTGGTAGGCCGCACGGGAACGCACCATACCAAAGACACACAAATGCAAAACAAAACAAGAACATGAAAAAGCCGGCGCCGCACGGCCGCGGCCGCAACGCCGGCTAAAAAGCTAAAAAGTCTAAAATGGCATATAAGATGCCGGGCGGGCCGCCCTCTAATTAAAACAAGCAACAAAAACAATAAAAAAAACAAAACAAACATAACAACAAACACTAGCGGCTTGAGTGGCTACGTGTCTTATGACGTGTCCGTCGGCGAGCTCCAAAGATCCGTAACTTGTCGGTACGTATATCGGGCGGCAACGGCGAGAACCACAGTGCGAGAGTGCGAGAGAGAGAGTACAGTTTGCATGACACGTTATACACAGTAACGGACGACGTGTCCGAGTGCGGTTCGGCGGCAGCGGCCCGTACGCACGCGCAATGATCTGAGCGAGGTCACGGGCGATACTGGCAAGCGGCCTGTTCCGTTCAAACCTTTGACCGACTACTCACCTTTCGGTTACACATCTTAGACATCCACAAACGCGCATCAAAAAGAATCAACCTACTACGAGCACTTTCTGGCACAAACTGGGGATCCGATCGAAACACACTTCTAACTCTCTACAAATCAATCATTCGGCCAATTTGGGAATACGGATCCCCACTCTTCGAAAATGCAGCTAAATCAAACATCCACCTACTAGACACACTACAACACCAATGCCTCAAAATAGCCACTGGAGCATACATCACTACACCTTATCTCGCACTGCACATCTACAACCACATACCAGAACTCAAACACAGACGCACTGAAGCACTACTTAGATATCATTACAAAACACAACTTGTCAAACACCACCCATGCACTGAAGCACTCAAAATCCGCACCAAACACAGACACATACTCATGAACGCACCACGACTCAGAACCACGATAGGAACTCGCATACACCAACACGCAAATAGACTACAAATCACACTCCCCACAACACAACCCCTCCCACCACCCACAGCATGGTGGAAACACCAAGCTCCCACAACACACTTCCTCATAGACAAACCGAAACACACATACACAGACGCAGAAATTCAACAACTATTCCTACAATTCACATCACAATATGCAAATCACAACATCATTTACACAGACGGCTCCAAATCACATACACAGCAGATGGGCATAGCGGCGGTGCTGTATACAAATACAGCACCGCCCCGAGTCATCTTACGTGCCCGTCTGCACGACACAGCATCCACATACACAGCAGAACTCTACGCAATCTTCTCGGCATACTCCACCATCTATAACACACAAATGCAACACAATATCATAGCAACAGACGCAAAATCAGCACTACAAAGCATAACACCATACACCACATTCAAACACCCACTCATTCCCAAAATACTCTACATACATACCAAACTACACATCCAACAACGCCCACTACTTCTCTGGATCCCAAGCCACACAAACATACACGGTAACGAACACGCAGACACAGAAGCAAACCTAGCCACAACACTACAACAAACCACGCAATGCCCATACTCAAAATCCGATTACTACCCCACAATACGCCAAGCACTCAACAAACACATACAACAAACGTGGGACACAACAATAACACAACTCCACGAAATACACCCAAAACACGAACAATGGCACTCCATCAACCAACACACCAGACAAAAAGAACGTACACTAACACGCATACGAACAGGACACACAGCACTCACACACTCCTACCTCATCCTACGACAACAACGACCACAATGCACAACATGTCACCGAATACTCACAATCAAACACATACTCATTTACTGCACCAAATACAACCACCAAAGACAACGTATCACCAACTATTGCGCCACACACAACATCCCACTAAACCTCACTACTCTCCTCAACGACGACCATCCAACACTACACGAACATGTCTTCCACTTTCTCTCTATCACACGCATACTAGAACAACTGTGAAAAAAGGGGGGAAAAAAAAAAAAAGATGGAAGGAAAACAAAAATATGTTCAAAAAAAAAAAATGAACAAAATAGCCCCAAAAAAAAAAAAAAAAAAAAAACGATAAACATGACTCTGATTAAAGGACAACGAAAGAAAAACAAAAGTATACCCCAATACCAAATGTTCTTGCAATGTCTAAACCAAGGCGACGACCCAACCCCAAACCCCCCACTACACCCCGTACCCCAATCTGGCACCGTCCGGACTGGCGACTCTTCTCAACCGCAACATCTTCGGACTCCGACGACCTCTACTATACTTCCGCTCAACCCAACTCTACTCAACTCTACTCTACTCAGCTCTACTCCACACTACAAGAATCTACTTCGACACTGCTCAACCAGTCAACACCCTCTTCCACCCCTCGACTAATCCTCCTACCATACCCCTCACCCCTTTATACCGCTTAACACCAACACAACACCAACAACCGGAAACAGCCGACATCACCACACGGTGGCAGGCTGGCCAAATTCACACACACACCACACGTTCAAACCAACGGCGATGACCACTGCTACCCCTCTACACCCCTAAACGGCACCGTCCGGACCGATTCTGCCAGCTCATCTATAAAACAACTAAGCAGCCGATATCACCTCAAGGTGGCAGGCTGGTCAAACTCAAGCACACACACACACACACTCTGCGCAGGTGCATAACAATGTTCGGCGCGTGACACACTTGTGCTGTCAGAGCACGAGTTACTACAACACTACACACAATCATAACAGATAAAAAATAATTGCCACGGCGGCCAAAAGGGCCATAAAAACCGTGGATCGAGAGACGGCCCGCCCTAAAACAAACAAGTGAACATGATTAAAAACACACCTCCCACGCCGCGGCCCGTAGAGCGGGCCCGGCGCGGGCACCACGCGCCCCAGCCCGGAGCGGCGCGCCAGCACGGTACACAATTGGCGCGCCACCCCGCGGCCCGGCCGCCACGCCCGCAGGCGAGCGCGCGGCCGGGCCAAAGGTCGGGGCGGCAGCACCCAACGCTGCTCCAGTCAGCGCCAGCCGCCGCCGCAACGCCCGAGGGGTCGATGGGTCCTGGGAAAGGACAAGGAGCCCCCAGGGCGGAGCCATCGAGGGCCCCTCGCCCCCTCCGCCCAGGGCGCCGCATGATATGGCGTAACACCCTGCCTATCCGCGGTCGTGACGTGCGGCCGCGGGTTGCTGGTACTGGCGGTGCCCGGTGACGTGTTCAACGTACACGTCACGGGACCACCTCAGGGTGTCACTCACCATCAGCTGACGCATCAGCTTCGCATAAAAGCGACTGACACGTAATGTGCTGTACGTGTTCACCTTAGCAAAAGGAACGTTCCACGGAGTGAGGGTTCGCGATGGGCGCCTCGGCACACAGACCGAAAGCTAACAGCAGATTGTGATTGTCGGGTCTCGCATGGTGGACGTTGTGCAGCTGAAACATGAGAAACGTGTCATGAGGTCATATTGCACAAAACTAGACTGGCACGCGTACTGGAGGGACGGGATGGGGGGGGGGCGAAATCCGTCCACCCTTCCTCTCCTTCGTGAGTATCTCTTGGGTGGTTCCAGTTATTCATCTTCGAAGGATTCGAGGTCCATATCAAGATCCAGTCCGTCCCAGTCCGCCGCTGTCCTACTCGGATCCTAGGTCGTCAACAGGGTCGTCGCTGCCAGGCCCGGCCCGACTTACTCCCAGATAGTCATGGGACTATCTGAGGCCCGGGCCCGTCCATGGGATCTTTAATTTCAGGGTTCAGGCCCGGGCTAAGCCTGGGTCCAGCCTACGGACCCATGGCCCGACCCGGCTAGTGACGAACACTGGTGCAGACGGACCGGGTGCGGCCGCAGACGGACGCGGTGCGGCCGCAGACGGAACGAGAGCAGGCGGATATGGCCCGGTGGCCGAATGAGATGGAGTCCTTAAAGGGTAGACACGTTAAAGGCAGACTTGCCCCTTTTTTAATCGGGGATCTCGTCAGCGCCACCGTCTCATCATTGTGATCACCGCCATAGACCCGATACACCACAGTTTGACCATACATCCCCATGCAAGAGGGAATTCTCCCGCCAAATAATGGCTACATTTGGACAGATTGAATGGTGATGCACATGAACATTGTGGGGCCACGGCCATAGTCGCGAGCAGAAAATATACCCTCATACGTGCATTGACAGGATATTTTAAATCGGACTGTGATGCGTTCATCCCAGGATCAGAAGTGGCAAACAGTACTGCCAAACTGCAGTGCAGTGAACAAGATGTTTATTCCACAGAAACGCTTGCAATACATTCATATTGTAATCATTTACGTTATCATAATCTATCCAATTGGTCATAAGTGTCATCCTAAGTATCTAAAAACGGGTTGGCACTTTAACACTCGCACGTCCGGCGGTCCGCGCCAACTTCACATGTCCGGGGGGGGGCAGATGTCTGCTCCCCCTAAGATCTCCAGAACTATGCTAGGTAGCGACACACGGAAAAAGACGTTGGATAGCTGGTGACAAGCTCTATCGAAAGTATTTCGATCATTATCTCGCTCAGGTCAATATTTAGGTCACTGGGTCATCATAGGCCAAATTCGACCAGATCAGGTGGGACCCTCAGATATTGAAACATATCTCATGACCTGTAACAGATAGAAACAAACTGCAAACGCTATTCGACAGCCCTTGAAATGTGCTATCGACATACGCTGTGTAATTTAAGGTCAGGTCAACAGATGGGTCACCGAAACTATGACCTCAGGTCAAGGTCATGGGGTAGACTAGGGGGGTCATGTAATGTATCAATCGACACGTCTTGGCGATACAAGTACAATGACGGTAATTTCAGCCTTCGGGCTCAATGCAGTGCGATATAATGCGCGGAAATGTGCTAGTGATTTCAGGTGACCTCAGCTGACCTTGGTGAGGTCACTGAGCAAAAATGTCGGCGAAAACATTGAGAATAGCTTCCAACTACACGCCATAACCGTTGGAGGTCATTCCGAGAGCAAATATGTAACCAGGAAACATTTGTATATTTTGCCATAGGCCTATAATGGGGGAAGCCATTGCGGCGACCTGACCTCAGGTCGATGCTACGAGAAAACCGTGATATACATATTATAGTCCCTGATAAGATCATGACGTGATATAAGTTTGAAATCAATCGCCGAATTATTGTGGGAGTGATGCCACCTATAACTCCGAGGGATGTTGGGTCACTTCGCCTGACCTGGTGACCTGACTTGAGATGACCCAGGGTCAAAAATTTATGAGGATATGCGGAAAAGATCAATGAGCAGCAATGCCAGGTTTGGCCTTGCTAACCCGATTAGTATGGCGGCAAAGTAGGAAAAACCTCAGGGGGCAGATATCTGCCCCCTCCCCCCCGGACGTGCGCGGGTTAAGCCCCAGTTTCCTCGAGCCATAACCATTATGCATACCGAGCGGTACGCTATATAATTGGATCACGTTTGTAAAGAGCCAACTGAAGGTTGTGTCACCGTGGTGCTTACGGCTGTCTATCCCTGGGGGCGGCTGTCTAGCCCAGAGGCGCGTCAGAACCCGTAACCCATCATGGCTGATCGTGGGCTCACATATTTCTGTCTGTTGTCACTGCTCAGGCTCCCGCCAGGCCACCATCTCAGCCTCGGACCACATGTGTCTCAGTGATCAAAAGCGAAAGATAGGGATCATGGAAGTAGAGAGAGAGAGAGAGCGCGCGAGAGCGAGAGAGAGAGAGAGAGAGAGAGAGAGAGAGAGAGAGAGAGAGAGAAAGAGAGCGCGCGAGTGAGAGAGAGAGAGAGAGCGCCCGAAAAACATCCGCTTTTGGACCAATCATCGCAATATGAACCCGATGGAATTCCAGTGTTGGTAACTGAGAACGATGAGTCGGCCGGTGTCAGTGAGGAGCAGGGAAACACGAGCTATGGAATGCGAGGCAGAATATCGCTGCCACACCTGGCGATGAAGGACGATCGTTGGCAGTTGCCCGACCGTGCAGCGGCCATTGCGACTGCAACATTGATGGACGTTGGTGGACGTTGGGTTAATTACGGAATTTGATAAGACCATGGAAATGAACAGAAGGAATATTCGCATGGAAAGACAGATGTACATGGGACGTTCGAGGTCAGTTGCAAAAGAGGACTGGAGAATCACAAAACTAAAACCGTTCAGATTTAATTAATGAGCATAAACATCACAAATCCAAAGGCATGTTTTTAACACGCCAGGGAGCCATCATAGCATGACACAAATCATATCGGTTTCCAACTCTAATCATTTATTTTTGCCCTCCACCATAATATTTGCGTAAAACACTCAGTGCGATTATCCGTTGCTTCATATTCCGTGTGCGGTTGCCGGCTATATGTTAGACCACGCAGCAGCAGGTGGCGACGGCAGTGCTGGTCCAGGTGTCCAGATGCTGTCGGTGGTTGCGAGACCTAGCTGCAGCAGGTGGCGTCGGCAGTGCTGGTCCAGGTGTCCAGATGCTGTCGGTGGTTGCGAATCCTAGCTGCAGCAGGTGGCGTCGGCAGTGCTGGTCCAGGTGTCCAGATGCTGTCGGTGGTTGCGAGACCTAGCTGCAGCAGGTGGCGTCGGCAGTGCTGGTCCAGGTGTCCAGATGCTGTCGGTGTTTGCGAGTCCTAGCTGCAGCAAGTGGCGTCGGCAGTGCTGGTCCAGGTGTCCAGATTATGGCGGTGGTTGCGAGTTCTAACTGCAGTAGGTGGCGTCGGCAGTGCTGGTCCAGGTGTCCAGATTATGGCGGTGGTTGCGAGTCCTAGCTGCAGTAGGTGGCGTCAGCAGTGCTGGTCCAGGTGTCCAGATGCTGTCGGTGGTTGCGAGACCTAGCTGCAGTAGGTGGCGTCGGCAGTGTTGGTCCGGATCCACGACAGTGCCGCCGTCACCCGAGCGAACATGTCCGGGATGTTGGGGTGGGCGCACGCCCTGCCGTACGAGACGACTCCAATGAGCGCGTACTTGTTGTTCTCCAGCGTGATGAGCGGGCCGCCGCTGTCCCCGTAGCAGACGGCCTTGCCGCCCTGAGGCAGGCCGCCGGCGCAGATGGTGGTGGAGAGCACGGGCCAGTAGCGGCAGCACACGGAGTCCGCACGGACGAGCAGCACCACCTTCTGCAGCCGAGTGGCTTGTGGTTGGGCGGCGCCAATATTGCCGAAGCCGGTGGCGATGGCGCTGGCGCCGGCGTACGTGTTACCGGCGGTCGGCAGGCAGACGGGCCGGCGCCGGGTGTTGAAAGTCACCGGCGCCAACAGCTTCAGCAGCGAGTAGTCGTGGCCTTTGATGGTCCTGCTGAAGGCAGGGTCCAGGATGATCTGAGCGACTATATGGCGCGTCTCGCCGTCAGAGACGCTGATCTTGTGGTCTCCCAACAGCACCTGGATCTGAGAGGCGGTCTCTCTGCTGGTGCAGTGGGCGGCCGTCAGCACGTAGTGGTCGTTGATGAGGCTGCCGCCGCACCAGGTGCGAGTGCCTCCGGCGCTGACCAGGCCCGCCTGCCACGGGTACTCGTTGGCCTCCGTCTCCACCCCGCCCACTACCCTGGTGGCGCGATTAACCACGCCACACGTGCAGGAGCCTTCCGCCTGGGCCTGAATAGTACATCTAAAACCAGCTGTGACAACTGAATAGTCAGAGTGGAAGTCGATGTTCAGAGCATTACTTGTCACGATGGGACCCGACGTGCCGCAGAACTTTCTGCCGTTCACCCTCAGCCAGTCCCAGCCGCAGATCGCGTGAGACTCCAGGTTGAAGGCACTGCACGAGATGGCCAGCGCAGTGACACCGCTGCCGGCCGTCAGTGAGTAGGCGCAGTCGTAGTTGACATCGTAGTCTGCGGGATGGTTGGGTGAGGTGATGGTGTAGGCTCCGGCAGTCAGGGTGTGCGAGCCACAGCTCTAGGAGGTAGCGATGACCGTGCACCGGTATCCCGACCTCACCACCAAGTAGTCCGTGTGAAACTCCACGGTAAGCGGGCCGGACTTGGACATGCGGGGTGCTGTGGTGCCGCAGTACTTGGTGCCGTCCACCTTGAGCCAGTCCCAACCGCAGGTGCTGTGCATCTCGACGTTGAATGCGGAACATGAGAGGCTGAGGGCGGTGACACCCGTCGCCGGCGTCAGGCTGTACGTACATTGGAAGTTGTTGCCGTAATTCGATGGATGGTTCGGGGACTCGATCGTGTAGCTGCCGACGGAAAGACTATGTGAGCCACAGCCTAGAACTGCTCTGGGAGCTGCCACTGTACCGTCGAAGGGCTCCGGTTTGGAAGTGGAGACCCTGTCGAGCATCGCCCAGGGCTTCATCTTCCAAGGGGATGATGGCGGCTTAGCCTCCACTATCGCCCAGGGCTTCATCTTCGAAAGCGATGGTGGCGGTTTAGCCACTGACATCCCCAGGATCAGCACCGATACGAAGGTTCTCATGTTGTTAGGCTGTGTGTGCTTCAACCTCGGATGTGATGCCTATATATACTGAAACAGGCTTTGCCAGCCATGGCGGAGTGTTCACCTGCCGAATGTCAATGCGACATAAAAGCAGAAATTCTGAAGCCACCACAAGTGCGACAGGCGTTCTAGCGTAACTATTTCGGTACTTCATTGTTTTGGCAAGACTCGTCGGAAAGTAATGTCTCGTACCACCGATGCTCTAGATACACAGGTGGAAGCCAATTTCGTGTCGGGCCGCCATTTACATTTACTATATCTGTTTACGGTACAGCTGTCGGCTGGGCCGCCGCGTTGCGCTCCTACAGCCGTAATATTAACACACACAAGTCCAAAAATCAGATAACAAAGAATCAACAATTAGAGCAAACTGTAGAAAGAATGCAAAGCACACGCAGGTCTTCATCCGGCTCCAAACTGCTCCGATCAATTTCGTACAGCTACTTGGTGTTCCCGTGCGTTTTCTGTGCAGATCGGAGTAGCTCAAATCTGCTCCAACTTATGATCGCATTAATTAAGCTTTCAACTAATTAGCAATTCAAACTCGCATGTTGTTCCTGTTAAATTTGGGTTACATTCGCCTTTTGCATTGCCTTTAGTATTCTGACAGAGTATTATTATGCATAGACTCTAATGCCGGTGTCAAAGCCACAAGGGCCACAACGGAAGTCCGTCATCAGTTCAAACACCACCTTCCATCGCAAATAATCACAAATGTATAAAACCATGTGAAAGGACACAACTATGAGTAGACATGCATATCGCCAATATGCAACACATGCACTATGAAAAATACAGCATAACAAAGGCAATAAGAAACAGTAATATGTGGCAATAAGAAACATTAACAGCCAATGCCTGTTTGCGACGTCGGCCCACACTCCGCAGGACTTGTGGCGCCAGTCCGGTTGTGACAAGTGCGCTGCCAGGTGGAGACCGTTCACCACGAAGTCGGTGTATATTTGTATAGACAGCAGCCTCTGGCGCACCTGTTCCTTCACCGTTAATTGTGAGCTCTCCCTGAGCTCCCACATTGCATCGCGGACCGATTTGATCGTGGCCAGCTTTCTGTTCCAGCGGGTTCCCACCTGCCGGTCCAGCTTTTTCTTCTGGGTGGCGTTGAGGCCGCACCCTTCATGGACGTCACCAGCTCGGTGCAGTTCTGGATGGTGTCCTCGATGTCTTCGTGCACGAAGCCTTTTGGCCCGTCGTTGATGTCCTCGGACGAGTACGCCAGCACCAAGCTGAGGTTGTGGACTGAAGTGGAAAAAATTGAAAATTGAAAAAATAAACTTTTGGCCCGTCGACTTGAAAAAAACCGGGGGAAAATGAAATGTTTTTAGCACATAGTGGTGTCGTTTGGGACTGGCAAGTATTGAAGCACATTGGACAGCACATTACAATTTAATGACCAAATAATGTCGTGTCTAACTAGAGCTAGACTGGGGACGGAAGAAAATCATTTTCTCCATCTTCCTCCGGTAAGTGATTGTAAAATAAACTGTCACCGTAGTCTGCTTTTCATAGTACTAGTTTTTATAAGTTGCTTTTCCTAATACGAAACAAAAAGGCTATGGATGATAGGACTTGAAAAACTAGTTTCATCACAACAAAAACATAAAAGTGATGGATTATAAATCCCGATTTACATAAAATGCGACCGGTGACTGAAAGAAATAGGCAATATATACTCATAAAGCATGATGGGTGAACCTAGCAACAACCTCTCCCTTATTTATGAGAAGACATAAGACATGATCATTTGATTCCGTAATACTGTATTATATTGCATGTGCATTATGCACGTACTTTTGTACTTGAGCTTTCTCCTGAGCTGTCCAACGTTTTGCCAGTGGGCTTGTCGAAGTGGCGTATCCCGCACCTTATACGTTGCCGGACTATAAGTCGGGCTTGGCTCCGTCGATTAATCACACACCTGATTGTAAGTACAATGAAAATTGGATGACAGGATCTACGTTGAAAAAAGACGTGTATCCTTTGGAACAAAAACAAAGTGTATTCACCCACACCTGTGGGTGAGAGCAGTCACCTGTGTAGTGTGTCTGAATGGGTCCATATTTACAACAGATGATTACAATTTCCAGTTGACTACTCGTTCCATATCAGTTTGATAATAAATGCAAGAATGAGAGTAAGAAACCAGTGTCCTGAAATACGTATAACTAATACCAATACAATGAACATTCATACGGACATAAAGACATAAAAGATCAGTGCAACTATGAGCCACAAGGGCCCTTCTTGGTTGCACTTTGGACACTGAACCAGTTTCCCACCAAATTTGTCTATCAACCCTCCCTGGAATACAGAAAAACAAGCCCCCTATTCTTATAAATATTGTCTATGCCGTTTTTAAAGATGTTTAGTGTGTTGCTACTGACTATGGTTCCTGGCAGCTGGTTCCAGTGTTCGCCTACCCTGTTGGTGAAGAAAGACTGTCTTAACCTTGTCCTCCTGTGATTAACTTTAATTTTGAATTGATGACCTCTAATTGCATCATTTCTGTTAAATTCAAACATTTCCCTGAGATATCCCTGTTCCTGATCATGAACAAATTTAAAAACCTCGATGAGATCTCTTCTTAGCCTTCTATATCTAAGTGAAAACATGTTCAATTTCTTCAATCTTTCCTCATATGCCAGGTTGCCTATACCATTAACCATTTTTGTTGCCCTCTTTTGTACTCTCTCTAAATGCCAACAATCTTTCTCATAACTAGGGGACCAAGCTTGGACACAGTATTATTCCAAAGGTGGCCTGAAATATGCACAGCAAAGCTACCTGATGACCTCCTCACTTTTGTATGACACATTCCTCTGTATTGCCCCAAGCATTTTTAGTGCCTTCTCCCTGGCTTCTTTGGTCTGTTCTGATGCCCCCAATTTTGTGTTCATAATAACACCTAAGTCCTTCTCCTGCTGAGTCACAGATAGTACTTGGCCATCCATCAAGTATGGCGCCTTCATATGCTGCCTACCTACATGCATCACTTTGCACTTATCAAAATTAAACATCATTTGCCATTTTTCGGACCACTTCACAAGCTCGTCTAAGTCGTACTGCAGCAAAACCTGCTCATTGTGCCCTGTTATTGCCCTAAAGATCTTCAAATCATCCGCAAATTTCAAAACCTTACTGCTTAGGCCACATTCAATGCTATTCATAAATATAATGAACAATAGTGGCCCCAGTAACGACCCCTGAGGGACTCCACTAAGAACATTTTGCCATGCTAACTTTGTACCATTTAGCATCACTCTCTGCTGTCTATCTGAAACCCACCACTCTATCCATTTTAGGATGCTACCTGCAATGCCATGGACCTGAAGCTGCATCATTAACCGTTTATGGGGTACCTTGTCAAAGGCCTTACTAAAGTCAAGATATGCTACATCAATCTGATTTCCCTGATCAAATTGTTCCGCAGTAAAATTCAAAAAGTCCAAGAGATTTGTGAGACGCGATCTCCCTTTTCTAAACCCATGTTGAGTATCTTGAATCAATCTGTTTCCTTCCAGAAAACTAACTATTGTATCCTTGATAATTGATTCGAATACCTTGCAGACTAGGGATGTGAGGCTTACTGACCTATAATTTTCAACTTTCCATCTTTCTCCTTTCTTGAAAATAGGAACTACATTTGCCCTTTTCCAATTTGTTAGAATTTCATTTTGTGAAACTGATCTACAAAATATTATACTAAGTGGAATTGCCAGTTCCTTTTCAGCTTCCCGCAATACCCTAGCATAAATTCCATCAGGTCCTGCTGCCTTGTTTGGTTTTGTTTTTCTGATATAATTGAAAAGGGGCAATAACAGGGCACAATGAGCAGGTCTTGCTGCAGAAAGACTTAGACGAGCTTGTGAAATGGTCCGAAAAATGGCAAATACAATTTATTTTTGATAAGTGCAAAATCATTCATGTAGGTAGCCAGCATATCAAGGCTCCATAATTGATGGGTGGCCAAGTACTATCTGTGACTCAGCAGGAGAAGGACTTAGGTGTTATTTTGAACACAAAATTGGGGGCATCAGAACAGACCAAAGAAGCCAGGAAGAAGGCACTAAGGATGCTTGGAGAATAAATAGGAATGTATCCTACAAAAGTGAGGAAGTCATCAGGAAGCTTTATTGTGCATATGTCAGGCCACATCTGGAATATTGTGTCCAAGCTTGGTCCCCTAGTTATGAAAAAGATTGTTGGCTTTTAGAGAGAGTACAAAAGAGGGCAACAAAAATGGTGAAGGGTATGGGCAACCTGGCATATGAGGAAAGATTGAAGAAATTGAATATGTTTTCACTTAGATATAGAAGGCTGAGAGGAGATCTCATCGAGGTCTTTAAATTTGTTCATGGTCAGGAACAGGGTTATCTCAGGGAACTGTTTGAATTTAAAACAGAAATGATGCAATTAGAGGTTATCAATTCAAAATTAAAGTTAATCAAAGCAGGACAAGGTTGAGACAGTCCTTCTTCACCAACAAGGTAGTAGAACACTGGAACCAGCTGCCAGAAACCATTGTCATTAGCGACACACTGAACATCTTTAAGAACAGCATAGACAATCATTATAAGAATAGGGGGCTTGTTTTTCTGTATTCCAGGGAGAGTTGATCAACACATTTGGTGGACAACTGGTTCAGTGTACAGAGTGCAACCAAGAAGGGCCCTTGTGGCTCATAGTTGCACTGATCTTTTATGTCTTTATGTCTTTAGAACAACATCACTATCAATGAAATCAACATCGTGTATCTGATCACCTGTCACTGAACTGTGGTTCACGGTTGGCAGGTTTGTCACATCCTCCACTGTAAACACCGATTTAAACTGCTTGTTCAGCTCCTCAACCATCTCACCATCCTCACTCAATATATTCCCATTTACTTCCAGTGGACCAATTGTGCTTGAAACTTTACTTAGCTTGTAGAATCTAAAGAACTTTTTACTGTCCCCACTACAGTTCCTAGCAAAATCAAATTCTTTTGCTCGCCTTGCTGCTCTGGTTTTCTGCTTCACAGCATCTCTAGCTTTTTGATATGACCTTAGATTTGCGATATTTGAAGTTTCCTTAAATACTCTAAATGCATCTTTCTTAGCCTTAATTGATCTCATCAAATCTGGTGTAAGACATGCTGGCTTTCCTACCCTTCTTTTACGCCTTTGCTTTTGGGGGACATGTCTAATCTGAATTTCCCTCAAGGAAGATTTGAACCTTTCCCACATTTCACAGGCATTTAAAGCAAAAAATTATTCTTCCCATTTGATGGCACTTAAAGCCTCTCTCATGCAGTCAAAGTCTGCCCTGTTAAAATTTGGAATCTTTGCCAACTTATCCTTGATTGTCCCTACTATTTGTGCCTTAAATCGCACTATGTTATGGTCACTTCTTCCCAGAGTTTCTCCTACAGTCAAGTCTTGAACTAAATCACTTAAATCTGAGAAGACAAGGTTCAAGAATGAGCCCTGCCTGGTTCCGTTACAAGTTGGTGTAAGAACAATTCCTCTTCAAGGCATTTCCTGAACAGTTTACATGATGGGGAGCCAACACCAACATTTTTATTTCCTTTTAGATTAAAGTCACCAAGAATAAGGCATTTCCTCTGAAAGTTTCGACTGATTTCCTCGTAAATCACCTTATCGGGCTCCAGTTGCTGATAATGTGGCAAGGTTCCTGATCGATACAACTCCTATCCTCAGTTTATTGCTGTTGCCTTTTCCCACAGCAACATCAAGCCAGATGGACTCCACAGACACATTTTTTACCCCATCTGCTACTTTTTGAGAACTGTATAAGCTATTCATGTAGAGCATTACACCACCCGTTTCACTGTTGGACCCCTATTGCATGCAAACATATTGTATCCCTGGATCTCATAGTCCTGCAAGTTATCCCCAAAATATCCCTCACTGACCCATGCCTCAGTAATGGAAACGAAATCTGGTTTCTCTTCAGCAACATAACACTTGAACTCATCAAATTTGGATCGAATGCTCTGAGCATTAAGCATCATACACTTAACAAAAGTTCCATAACCCCCTTCGGCTTTTCCATGTTGAGTAGCTCTATCATCTCTGGATGAGCTACCACTCTGCCCCCTTGATCTACTGCTACCACTATTTGCTGACTGCGAGGCTCTACTGCCTATGCTGTCACTATTGGCATATCCCTGAGATGGCAATGCCAATTCTTCCCTCCCCACCCCATTATCTAGTTTCCCTGAAGGACATGTTCATATACTTTGCCTAACACTTGCACCCCCTTCTCGGAGAAGTGCAGGCCATCCCTCTGATAGAGGTCTGATGAGCCATAAAACCTGCACCACTTGTCAACAAAGGCCAAACCTAACTCATTGCAGGCCTACCTACCCTGGGATTGGCTCCCAGTGCCCTAGAACTCCACTCAGGGGAGACTCCAGCCCTAGGCAGAATAGCTGTCACAATAACTCTGCTATTGCTTTGCTTCAGGGAGGCCAGAAGGGCCCGGTAGTCCTGCAGCAGCTCCTCACTCCTAGCAGGACCTATGTTGTTCACTCCTACCTGCACTATAACTGTTCTAAACTGGTTCTCACTGGTGGCCTGTGCCACCACTGGGACCAGGTCTCTAACCTTGGCATCAGGCCTGGTGATGCACCTTCTACCTCTCCGACCTTTACAGAACTTACATAATTATTTGGGGAGGGGGGGAAGCCAACATTGAGTTGGGGCTTGCTACCTCAAAGGCATACAAAACATCGTCCCTGCTTATAGTTATTTGATTAAACCAAACTATTCCCTCCTTACAGGGGTGTCGATTTTTCAAAAACATTGGGGGGGGCGAAGTGCCAACGCACTAGATCCCCCCCCCAACCAAAAACTCATCGGATTTCGCCCACGATATTTTCAGATCTGGGAAATTCTGATTTTTATTCGACGATGTGCATGCTTATGTTTATTCAGCATCCTCACCATAGGGATAAATCGTTCACCAATAACTGGTGAAGTCACATAATTAAAAGAGCAGTGCACAGTACATGTCAACATAACAACTTTGAGTAATATCATGCGACTGCAGTGCCACATAGTGGGCTCGGATCTATCGTCACCGTCACCGTCACCGTTACCCTCCTCCTCACTCCACACACCAACAAACACACACCCGCTTAAATAAATACTTCAGCGATCAGATGCAGGCTAATGCACACCGGCCTTGATGGAGCATCAGAGCACAGCAGACCTTTACTGTGAAGACGATTGGTGAAAGTATCTCCTTCTTGCCTAACATTAGGGAGGGTCATTTTTCCATTTAGTACGCCACTGCGGCTGCTCAACGTATTTTTTCCGCAGATTGCATGATCGAGAGTAGAAAGGCCCTTCGGATAATTTTCTTTCGGGACCCATTCTGAATTGTCCGGTGCTCTGGTCGATTCGATGGAGTCTCCTTGTGGTTTTTGTGGTGAAGTCTACTTTTTGTAAGCCCTCTGCAGGGACACGAACTCCTCACGGCTACTTACAGCGTCAGCAGCCGCCGGAGGTTCGTGTGCTGAGGCTGTCGTTTGCGGTTCTAGATTGATACGAACTCGATGGTTTTGCACTACAGGGCTATTACGCCTTTGCGTGTTCGAGGGACGCTGATGCTGAAGAGCTGTGCGGTGATTGTGTCGCCGGCATAGCTGTTGCCGATGTGATCGCCGGAAGGATTGTTTTGTATTTTGTTTGCGGCGTCTCTGAGGTGTTCATGCGTCGCCTGACACTCCGCTTGGTCTGTATTCCATGCTGCTGGTGTTTATTCGGCGCGGGCAATCGAAGTATGTCATGCTATAGACGGCGTTTTGGTGCAAGACGTGCCGGCCAGGCTGGTGTCACGTGTATGTCGTTCCCTGGGAATGGCATTGGCTCGCTGGAAATTCGAGTGGACAGAGAAGAATGTGGCAATATTTTGGAGAGTGGCTTGACAATATGTCCTGCAGATCCTACACCGACCTGAGGTATCGACTTCGACGTTCGCTCTCCCGCTCTATGGGTACGTGAGGAGGGAATAGTCTGGTTTTGCGTTCAGTTAGATACATTTCTACCAGATTATTGGGGTTTCATAACGTACCTTGCACCAGTATCGATGTCGCGCGATAGTTAATTTGTTTTGTCTGACGTCCTTGGAAAATCACTATTTCCAATAAAAATGTGCCTTTTGTTCGTCCTCTTTTGTGAACTGGTCCGTGCGATGCCGGTCCCAGCCGCTTCTTTTTGTGCATAGAGCACTCACTGACAATTTGTAATGGATTTGCACGGTTTATTGGAAGGGCTCGAATGATGAAGAAAACGAAACACATCCTTTGAAAGCTAAGCATGAGCTGATTACTCCGACGCAACGTTAATCAAAACCTATCGATTGCGTCCTTAACCAGTCTTCCCGGTCGGATCCTCACACACCGTCTCGGGGGTAAATATAAGCCCCACTCTAACCTCCGAACTAAACGCTGCACGAGAACGAAAGCGCTGGACAGGTATGGCCAAAACCACCCCCAAATGTTATCCCCTAAAAAGTGACGTCATTACGGGGTCTATGTGATCACGACTGACGTCACGTTTTGGGCTCTGAGGAGTTCATTTTGGGGCATATTTTAAAAACAAAGAATATGTGGAATCAGAAAAAAGGCGAAATTGAGCATGGCCCCTAAGTGTTTACTCACTCAAAAATGAAGATTTTTTGTTCTTGAAATTTTCAACATTTTGAGTTTTCAATTTTATTGAATTTGTATTTTCCTAATGGGTAGAGTGCACCGGGAAGCGTTGTCCTAAGTCAACTTTCCATCATAGAAAGTGTTTACTTTAACCATAATCTTCCACTTTAGCCCAGTGGACAAATCTGCAAAACAAATATCATCAAAAACGAAAAAAAATGGGGGTGACCTCATTTCACCTTGAATCACTCGTTGGGTCTAGGTGACCTGACATAAAAATCTTCACACAACATGTAAAATCGATATGGGAAGAGCTATGCAAAATTTCGATGCGCTGCCGCTCGCCGTTTAACTATTCGCGGAAAACCTTGGGGGGAGGGGAGTGGTGGCGGAAAATGAACCCGCTGGGTTAATGCGTTTTTATAAATGTTACAATTGTTTCAATTGATCGGGTAGACTGCTAAGCAATGACTATGCGGCTGCTTTATTTGGTGCCTATGGTCTCTTCAAATTATGGGCAACGATATGCAGTAGGTTGCACTGCGATATATTTCTGATGTGTGTGCAATAATTAATAAAACGTTGGTTTTCCATTATAATCGCCCATGAAGGGCGAGGCCCTGAAAGTGTCGGAGCCGTTTCACAGTGGTGGAATGTGTGTGCGTTTTAGTTTGTGACAGCTAGCCATTGCCCAGACCTGTGTAGATGCCTGACGGGCCGCAATGCCGGAGAGCGCACCGCCGAATGAAAAGATCGGCACCAGGCCCCATGTCCAGTCCAGTCCAGCCTCGTGACTGTCCCAGCACATAGACAACACTCAGGGTATGCAGCACTGGGCGGGGGCGGCAGGTCCACCACGGCATCGATGCCGCCAGCACACGGATGATTGCAACACCTCAAGTGATTGGGGATGATCCAGTTTTGACTATAAATGTATAACAATAGCAGGGCCGCAGGCGGCCAGTTTAAGCGGACTGATCTGACTGCTATGAGACCTCCGCGTCGCCGGGCGATGAAATAACTAACGCAACCTGCCCTCGCGAGTCTACGGAGCGGATCATTTCAGGACCCGATACCTGGGCCACAGCCACCTCGCTCTCCAGGCCACCGGAAGGGCCTGTGTCGAACCGTACCCGGAATCTCGGCTAAGGGAAGCTCTTTTGTCCGCGCTGTTGTGCAGCAGCATCAATCGGATCCCACATCGGCCAATTCGCCTGCTCTGCGGCAAATAATCAGCTCTGATCAAACCATGTGAGCGGCCTGTACACTGCACTGCCGGAAGCGTAACGTCACTGCCGGAAACGTGACTGCCATTTGCAGGGCTCCACACATCCGCTGGCATGGTTGCACTGCCTGTCACGCTTGCAGTCATGCTGCAGGATCTAATGCTGGTCATGCTGTCGGCTCTATTTCGGCTACACAAGCGATGATGATGCTGGCTGCCGGTTATGCTTTGGGTCAATTGTTAGTCAGAATTGTGGTAATACTGTTGGTTCTGTTTTGTATTACGCTACTGGGCTGGTCCTGGGTGCAATACTCTTCCTATTGCTGATCATGCTGAGTTGAAATCGCACCGTGAAAATAATTCCGTTGAATATTATCTTTGTCCTCTATATTTTGGATATTAGCTGGCTCAAAATCTAGCTATTCACCAGACAGCTTGAAGTCCGGGAAGGGAAATGCATGACTTGGAGGAAAACCACTTCGAACATTATTTTCCGGGAAAAGGAGGACAAGTAAATTGACCTTTTCATGGAAATTCATCCGGTTACGATCTGCGGTGTAATTTGCCCGCCTTTGCGATTTCTTTGCATTGGAAAATAGAACGAGACGAAAGGCGAAAGCAAGACTTTATACCTCGAAACACGCCAGTTTATCGTACCCTCAATGGTATATATTCCTTTGATGTGGTGGAATTCGCTCGGCTCATTCAATACTCGCTGCGCCGGAACTGCAAGCGCGTACTTCTAGGGTATCGCATGCCATACCCTGAAATACCTCCAATGCATCCGTGGCAAGGAATCAGACAGTACATAGCGTCTTAGTTGCTGCTCTAAAATGGTGACATCTGCGAAGTTTTGGTCTGGAATGGACGGGGTAGTGCCGGGTGAAAGGGCACATTGCTCAAAGCTATTGTGATTCACATCAAATGTTCAGGTATTATGCATGAATATCACTGTTGTCCTATCAAACTTTATTTTTCACCTGGTATCTCGAGAAAATATTTCCCAACAGGTAGATTAGCCAACAAAGCACCATTCATTCTGCTGGGTAGCGGCCATCTGACACATGAGGTCACACGGACGGATTTGCCACAACACCGCTGACCGATGCCGCCTCCGGCAGTTCCGTGCGGTCGTCAGCTGTACGGACGGCTCCGTTCCGGCCGCCGATCACCATGCGCCACCCACGTCAGGCGCTGGCGATCAGCTACAGAACGTGAGCCAACAAACGGCCAGGCTGTTCATCCCCGGCACCCCCCTCTACGTTGCCTTCAACAGCCTCGTCAACGGCATTCTGCGGGGGATTGCCTTCCAGCTGGGAGTGACTCCGGCGCCACCCGCAGCCAACACAACAAACGCAACCACAGCTGCGCCAACAACTGCACCCACCACGGCACCCATCCCAATATCAGGCATGCCCTGAAGTCAATGGGCGGCTGCTTTTTCGGCGATGAGCGTAGTTCAGGTATGGAGTGTTTTCCCTGAAGCTTTGAGCAGCTGTCGCATCTTGAGGAAAAATGCAGCTGAGGTTACCATAGGAAAATTGTCCACTGAAAACAGTTTTCAAATGTTAAATTTCGCCTTGAACGAGGCTGAGAATCCTGTTGTTCAGTCTCACGGTAGGGCGTCGCAGGATTTCATATTTTTGGTCACTCTGCTGGCTAAGCTACTTTTTAGCTGTCCACCGGATTGCCTCAAATTGGAATTTCAATTCAAGTTGTCCACGGAGGAACATAGGATGAGGCGAGGCATGTACTACTGATAAAGCCGTCAATTCAATGACAATTATATGGAATGAAGAGTGAATTCAATAGTACTTTTGACAGCAATGAGACTACTTGCGGTTCTCTGTATTGTTTGTCTAGCAATGGGATTCCTCCACATGAAAGATGAAAAGCGCTATACCTCGGTCCCGTAGTGGTGTATCGGACGGCGGAATCTACTTGTTTAAGTGAAGACGTCATTCACTCGCTTCCATCGGAAATATAATGAAAATATCTGGAATAGAACAATTAAATAACACCTTGAAATTTCGCAGAAACCGTGCAGTACTCGTGTCGGACGGAAAGAGCATTTTGAGTAGTTTAGCGGTCAGGCAGCTGAGAGTCAATATTAAGCGCATCAAAACTGAAAACGTGGTCTTGCTGATGCCTTGCTGACGGGATCTCTGAATATTGTTATTCCATTTTCTGTTTTTATTCTTGCCTTGATGATGCCTACCGCAAACCAAATCCTAACTAGATTAGCCAAAGCAAATCATTCCTTTTAAGCTATAGCTATACTCTGCGGAGCGGAACTTGCGGCGGTCCACCAGCCATTTGGCGGTATCTGAGGACCAGTCCTCATTGTCTTCCGGTCCAGCAGCCAGTTGGCGGTATCTGAGGACCAGTCCTCATTGTCTGCCGGTCCAGCAGCCAGTTGGCGGTATCTGAGGACCAGTCCTCATTGTCTGCTGGTCCAGCAGCCAGTTGGCGGTATCTGAGGACCAGTCCTCATTGTCTGCCGGTCGACCAGCCAGTTGGCGGTATCTGCAGACCACTCCTCCCCGCCCGCTACATGACAACGGGTAGTTGTGTGGGCTTGGCTGGGCTAGGTGTGTGCGCTTGAGCACTCAATATTGGTGTCTATACAGATGCATGGAAAGCACCACCAGAAACCACAATGCCATGGAAAAGCACCACCTACATTTTTTGCTTGACACCAGAAAATTCCACTACTTAGCGCACTGCACAAAATCATACATATCACAGTGAACTACTCAACCCATCTTTCAACAGGGCATAATTACGCACCATTGCGCCAAGATGAGCCTCCTCAATCTTGCGTCCGCTGCGGTCGGTGGTACAGCGACCGCAGGAACGGCGGCGGCCGCAGACAACGTGACGTCATCCTGCTCACTGCTGATTGGTCACAGCCAAGCTCCATCCCTTTGACCGCGAGAGCCGCAGCGAACGCAGACAGCCGCAAGCCCCGTGAACATGGCCCTGGACAATTCGCTGTTGCGTGGCGGGGGTTGCCATATCAACGCGTCCAAGCCCCGTCGCTATCCCTCGCCATCGGTGGGGATGTTCCCGAGTGCCCGTGTGACCATCGGGGAACCGCCACAGGAACCACATACACTGAGAGCCACATACACTGAGAGCAATTTTCACCAATGTAATACCACCATCCTGGCTGTCATGCTAGGGGCGGATCCAGGGGCGGACAAAATGGGCAGCAAGTGACCGCTTTACCAAAATGGTGTCATTCACGTAATCATCGGCAAGTTGATTTGCTGGTATTATTCCATGATACACTTGGCATATCAGGCAATGTTTCAAACCCAATAAACCAATTTGTATATAATGCCATGGGCGCGTTCAGGGACGATGAATGGGTGCGATATTTAGAAAAGTTTCTCTCGTTTATTTGTGCTAATGGGAGCGATTTCAGGTGCAGTTCTCAAAATTGCTTCTGAGTGCGCACATGCGAGAACTCCGAAATGGTGGGGCCAAGGCCACCAGTAACCAACCTGAATGAAATCGAGCGATTCGGAGTGGGTCGTGGGCAATACGGAGTGGATTTCAGTCTAATCCTTGGATTTCAGTCACTTATTTTTTACTGCCTGGTTTTGAGATTTTCCATTGTTAAAAATAATATTTTGATGACAAAAATTGGTAAAATCACAGTATTAGGTGTTTTGTTCCCAAAAATTGTCTGAAAAATACCATGTTTATGTACGTTTATAAATAATACCATGTTTATGAATATCATGTCCCGCCTAGGAGCGCGTTCCCGCCGCACCAGCAACGAGCCACGCGACGGCCGCCGTCCACAGCACAGCGGCGCCGGCCGACAGCGCTGTGCCGGTCACAGCGCGGCTGCCGTCAGCGCGCCGCTTGTGGTTCGCCACGCGCTGCTGCACGTCGTCCAGCTGGTTACAAAGGTCACCTTGACACGTAGCCTCGCAGCTGTGGGCGCGGCAGAGCAAGTGTGTCAACGCCAGTCGGCAGCCACCTGAGCTGGCACCCCACGCGGACACCGCCTGCTCGGCTAGCTGCTGGTCAGGTCAGATCATGTCTGGTCAGGTCATGTCTGGTCAGATCATGTCGGGTCAGATCATGTCGGGTCAGGTCATGTCAAGTCGGGTCGGGTCAGGCCAGGCCATGTCGGGTCAGGTCATGTCATGTCGGGTTGGGTCATGTCAGGTCGGGTCGGGTCATGTCGGGTCAGGAATGTCGGGTCGGGTCAGGTCGGGACAGGTCATGTCGGGTCATGTAAGGTCATGACTGGTCACTGGTTTTGCAGTGACCAGGTCATGTAGTGTCAGGTCATGTCGGGTCAGGTCAGGTCATGTCATGTCGGATCGGGACAGGGCATGACTGGTCAGGTCAGACGTGTCAGGTCATGTCGGGTCAGGTCAGGTCATGTCGGGTCAGGTCAGGTCATGTCGGGTCAGCTCAGGTCATGTCGGGTCGGCTTAGGTTACGGATGGTCTGGTCAGGTCGGGTCATGTCGTGTCAGGTCATGTCGGGTCAGGTTAGCAGCGGCCGTGCTTGCCATCCAGCATCCAGAAGCAAAGTCATCACTGTCGAACCTCGATAGACGATTGGCAATACAACTGAACGGCATACTCACACAGCTCAACAGGCCTGTTGTGATTACAGCAAGCTTTGCTTTGCGGTGATTACAGCAAGCTAGTTAAATGCAAAGACCACTGCCTAGCGCTGAATGCTCGCGGACAAGGTACTATTCCAAGCATCAGCCAATTTGAGTCCGCAGACCTTCCCGTTGACATGGAATCCCGATGATCACTGTGATCTCAGCTCGTTTATAAATGGATTGAAGTTTTCAGACAATTCCATTCCACGGTGGTCATGAAGGTCATGAAGGTCAGTGGTCAGGTTATGCCCATTTCCGTATCCATAAATGCTTCACACTAGCCTGGGGAGCCCGCGCTCTGACCGTGGGAAGAACAGAACATACGACGCTTGATTGTTTGATTACGGTGCTTAAGAGAGCCCTGACATGCCATAGGTCATAGTCTCCAGAAACATGAAGCCCCGCCTCCGAGTGCGACGTGCGACGCTTACTGCTACATCGGCCACAAGTGCATCTCTTAGCGGCCGCCCCACCGCGCATCTCCAGGAAGACGAACTCAAAAGCCGTTTCTGTGACACAACAGAGCGCCTCGACAGCGATGTCGCACCTCACGACATCTACCACAGAGCACCTCACCACATCTACCACAGAGCACCTCACCACATCTACCACAGAGCACCTCACGACATCTACCACAGAGCACCTCACCACATCTACCACAGAGCACCTCACCACATCAACCACAGAGCACCTCACGACATCTACCACAGAGCACCTCGACTGCTATGTCGCACCTCACCACATCTACCACAGAGCACCTCACCACATCTACCACAGAGCACCTCGACTGCGATGTTGCACCTCACCGCATCTACCACAGAGCACCTCGACTGCTATGTCGCACCTCACCACATCTATCACAGAGCACCTCACCACATCTACCACAGACACCTCGACTGCGATGTTGCACCTCACCGCATCTACCTTAGAGCACCCCGACTGAGATGTTGCACCTCACCACATCTACCACAGAGCACTTCGACTGCGATGTCGTACCTCATCACCGAGCTGCTAACGTTGCTGCAGGAGAACTTCTCGCTTTCTGCACAGCCCCGCTCTGTGTCATACACCACCGCGATCGCGTCCGGCTCCACGTTCTGCTTCACGATGGTCACCTGTTGGGTCGGGTCAGGTCAGGTCAGGTTCCAACGTTCCGATAATCGGAACGTTGGAATGAGATCCACGCACCTGAAATCAGATCCAACTCCGATGAGGCAAGGTTATCTCATGAGTTCAATTTAACGATAATAACCTATGTAGTCAGACGAGGTCCGGTCATGTCAGCAGCTTAAGTGAAATTGACTGGATGTAGAGTATCCAGATGTCACCTGATAATCACTAGTTCAATCGGCTCAGGTCATATCACGTCACCAAGCTCTCCTGAGCCAATTTCGATACGGTCAAGTCAGCTTCGGGAACCGCGCCCTGCCTTACGATGATCTCCTTCCACCTGAAACCACGTCAGGTCACGTCAGCAGGTCGTTGTTTATTTGGGTTCTCGGGCGCGTTCACTGCATGGTCATTTAGCGTCACTTACCCTACAGTAAGACTGCCACGTTGCTGCCCAGAGCCAGCTCACCTTCAGTAAGACTGCCCAGAGCCAGCTCACCTTACAATAAGACTGCAACGGAGCTGCCTAGAGTCAGCTCACCTTACAGTAAGACTGCCACGGAGCTCCCAGAGTCAGCTCACCTCACAGTAAGACTGCCACGGAGCTGCCAGAGTCAGCTCACCTCACAGTAAGACTGCCACGGAGCTGCCAGGGTCAGCTCACCTTACAGTAAGACGGCCCAGAGTCAGCTTACCTTACAGTGAGACTGCCACGGAGCTGCCCAGAGTCAGCTCGCCTTACAGAAAGACTGCCCAGAGTCACCTCACCTTACAGTAAGACTGCCACGGAGCTGCCTAGAGTCAGCTCACCTCATAGTAAGACTGCCACGGAGCTGCCAGAGCCAGCTCACCTTACAGTAAGACTGTGTGGCGACACAGTCAGCCACCAGCTGATGATTCGCTGCCGCTTGTGTGCCGTTCTTGCACTCTTCGCGGCTGTTCGACTGACAGGAGACGCATTTGAGAGCCTCTGAACAGTGCACCAACAACAGGAGGCCACCTGCAGCAGCAACGATGACGTAACACAATATTTCAGCCGCAGTGACGTCACTTCTCGGTGACGGCCGGTGTTGACGGCCAGCGCGGAGAGTGAAGGAGTGAAGGAGTGTCTCCCGGCAGGGAGACAGTCGTCTAGGAGGCACCATTTCCCCAGATGAACGTGCCTGATTAGGACAATTTCTACCGTTGGGGTGCACTCAGACCTTTCCGAGGGAGCCAATTTTCATTGAGAGCCTTCGGTTGAAAAATTCGAGGGCATGATGTTGTTCAAGCTTCCAGGAGGGGAATGTTGGAGGTTGGGAAGCTTTCCGATCAGGGGTAGGGGAATCCGACATTGGGCTAAACTGTCACCTGTTACTACATAGCTCTCGCCTGTCAGTTCCTAGCTCTAACATACATTTCTCTAAGGTCCGCCAACCAAGATCAGGTGACCAGGAGCACTAGCGAATCCAGGGGGAGGCCATTCCGGCCATGCCCCCCCCAAGCGCTTCAAAGGGGGGGCCATAGTATCTTTTGCCCCCCCCCAAACCAACAAAAGTAAACTGAATTAAAATGCAGTAACCTTTGCTGAGGTTAAAAAATAGCGTTCCGGGTGAAATAATCTCCAATTTTACAGGTATTTTGTTTTAAATTTTTGGAAACACAATATGGTAGCATAGTAGATTCTGACATATCGAGGGTTCTATGCTGTTGAAGTTCTGCTTACAGCAAGAGATGACGAAATCAGCAGTTTCATTATTCCTTCGTCAGAGAGGTTAATGAAGTTTGTTTAGCCAGTAACGGGCAAGTGGACCCAGTGAGCCAGAATTCGAAAGCGGAATTTGAACAGGATGTTTTGTGCGAGTGACCAGTTGAGCTCAGTTGAGCAGCATGTTTCGTATGGTGGTGATGGGGTTGCTAAGACAGGCTACATTCATGGGCGTAGGAACGCTTCAAAAAGTGGAGGGGCCAGGTGCCAAATTATTTTCCTTACCAGGGGTGGGGTAGCGTGCGTTCCGAGAAAAATTCGTTTGAACCACTAGGTATTAAGTCAAATAATTCCGGAAAAAATCAGCGGCTGAAACAAAGGCTACTGAAACCTTAATTATCATACAAAAGAAGTCAATATCCGCAGTCTGGGTGCATTCGCGAAAAATGTCGTTACAGGTATACACATTTTGAGTCATTGGTTGTTCAAAGTTTATCATTTTCTCATGCAAAAAAGTGTGTGGGGGGGGGCGGCAGCTACCATTGTTGGCCCTACCACGTTGAAAAGTGTGGGGGGGGAGCCATGGCCCCACCCCCCCCCCTGTTCCTACGCCTATGGCTACATTGACTGATTTTTTCAAGAAGAATAGCAAGAGGAGGTATGTATTTACACTGGCGGATCCAGGGAGGGGCCATTCTGGCCATGCCCCCCCCGAAGCGCTTAAAAGGGGGGCCATAGTGTCTTTTGCCCCCCCCCCCCCGAAACCAACAGAAGTTAATTAAATTAAAATGCAGTAACCTTTGCCGAGGTTAAAAAATAGCGTTTGGATGAAAGAATCTCCAATTTTAAAGTAAAAAAAAAAATGTTTGGAAGCCAGTGTGGTAGCATAGTAGATTCTAACACACATCGAGGGTTCCATGCTCTAAGTTCTGCTTACAGCAAGAGTTGACAAAATCGGATCTGCCAGTGTGTACACGTGCATTAACGTTGACGTGGTACAAGACGTTGAACGAGAACGTGAACGTTTTTGTAAGCAAGAACAAAAATCCGGTAACATAGAAACGGTGGAGGTAGGCTGGGGCTCCTACACAGGAAACTATGTTGTCAATTATAATTCCTTATTCAGATGGGCCCCTTTGCCAAATAGTGATCGAAATCCGGTGTTTTAACCAAAAATAGCGGGAGAAGGGGCACCCTCCAAATCCGTTCGACCCCTCCCCTGATGTACTTCCTAGGCACGCCACTGGGGGAGGGGGAGGGGAGGGGCTGACGCCGAAAACCGAATGTTGGCCCCCCCAAACCGGTTGGCTAGATCCGCCAGTGACCAGGAGTGCCCCCTCCTCTTATCCGACGACTGCAAGCACCTTACGTTAACACCATAAAATAAACGGTAAAGTCGTGGCACATATCTACATACATATATCTACATCTACATATATCTACACACATCTCAGCTGTCTCTATATTGCTCGCATGTCATTACACAGCTATCGCCGGCAAAAACATCGTTCTTATCATTCATTACATAGCTGTCATGTGTCATTACATAGCTGTCATGTGTCATTACATAGCTGTCATGTGTCATTACATAGCTGTCATGTGTCATTACATAGCTGTCATGTGTCATTACATAGCTCTCATGTGTCATTACATAGCTGTCATGTGTCATTACATAGCTGTCATGTGTCATTACATAGCTGTCATGTGTCATTACATAGCTGTCATGTGTCATTACATAGCTCTCATGTGTCATTACATAGCTGTCATGTGTCATTACATAGCTCTCATGTGTCATTACATAGCTGTCATGTGTCATTACATAGCTCTCATGTGTCATTACATAGCTGTCATGTGTCATTACATAGCTGTCATGTGTCATTACATAGCTCTCATGTGTCATTACATAGCTGTCATGTGTCATTACATATCTGTAATGTGTCATTACATAGCTGTCATGTGTCATTACATAGCTTGTATTCATAGCTAGCTGTCATGTGTCATTACATAGCTGTCATGTGTCATTACATAGCTGTCATGTGTCATTACATAGCTGTCATGTGTCATTACATAGCTGTCATGTGTCATTACATAGCTGTCATGTGTCATTACATAGTGTCATTACATAGCTTCATGTGTCATTACATAGCTGTCATGTGTCATTACATAGCTGTCATGTGTCATTACATAGCTGTCATGTGTCATTACATAGCTGTCATGTGTCATTACATAGCTGTCATGTGTCATTACATAGCTGTCATGTGTCATTACATAGCTGTCATGTGTCATTACATAGCTGTCATGTGTCATTACATAGCTGTCATGTGTCATTACATAGCTGTCATGTGTCATTACATAGCTGTCATGTGTCATTACATAGCTGTCATGTGTCATTACATAGCTGTCATGTGTCATTACATAGCTGTCATGTGTCATTACATAGCTGTCATGTGTCATTACATAGCTCTCATGTGTCATTACATAGCTGTCATGTGTCATTACATAGCTGTCATGTGTCATTACATAGCTGTCATGTGTCATTACATAGCTGTCATGTGTCATTACATAGCTGTCATGTGTCATTACATAGCTGTCATGTGTCATTACATAGCTGTCATGTGTCATTACATAGCTGTCATGTGTCATTACATAGCTGTCATGTGTCATTACATAGCTGTCATGTGTCATTACATAGCTGTCATGTGTCATTACATAGCTGTCATGTGTCATTACATAGCTGTCATGTGTCATTACATAGCTCTCATGTGTCATTACATAGCTGTCATGTGTCATTACATAGCTCTCATGTGTCATTACATAGCTGTCATGTGTCATTACATAGCTCTCATGTGTCATTACATAGCTGTCATGTGTCATTACATAGCTGTCATGTGTCATTACATAGCTGTCATGTGTCATTACATAACTGTCATGCCATTAAATAGCTCTTGTCTGCCACGACATAGCTCTCATATGTCATTATATTGTTATCATATGGCAACGCATAGCTTTCATATGCCATTACATAGTTTCATATGGTATTACATAAGTGTATTACATATGGTACCATACCATATTACATATGGTATTACATGTCACCACATGGCTATCACATGTCGCCCGACTATTCTCACCTGTCCAGAGAGCCGCGAGTTCGCGAACGCCGAGTGCCTCCGTACGCATGGCCGTGTCTCTGGGCTGGGATGGCCGTGTCTCCGGGCTGGGATGGCCGAGTCTCCGGGCTGGGATGGCCGTGTCTCTGGGCTGGGATGGCCGTGTCTCCGGGCTGGGATGGCCGTGTCTCCGGGCTGGGATGGCCGTGTCTCCGGGCTGGGATGGCCGTGTCTCCGGGCTGGGATGGCCGTGTCTCCGGGCTGGGATGGCCGTGTCTCCGGGCTGGGATGGCCGTGTCTCCGGGCTGGGATGGCCGTGTCTCCGGGCTGGGATGGCCGTGTCTCCGAGCTGGGATGGCCGAGTCTCTGGGCTGGGATGGCCGTGTCTCCGGGCTGGGATGGCAGTGTCTCCGGGCTGGGATGGCCGTGTCTCCGGGCTGGGATGGCCGTCTCCGGGATGAACTGCTCAAAAACAACGTGTCGTGTTCACCTGCGAGGTACACAAAGCAGCCGGTTACACCAATGCCAACCTTCACGTGGCCTTTACATCAATGTCAACCTTCGCGTGGCGTTTACAACAATGTCTAGCTTCACGTGGCGCTTCACGTGGCGCCTACACCAATGTCAACCTCCACGTGGCACCTACACCAATGCTAACCTTCACGTGGCGACTACACCAATGTCAACCTCCACGTGGCACCTACACCAATGCCAACCTTCACGTGGCGCCTACACCAATGTCTACCTTCACGTGCCGCTGTTGAGCAAACTTCGAGGTACAACTTCAGGAGCTACGTTTTATCATCAAGATCTGCGCCAGAACAATTCTAGCACAGGAACAATGCTAGCACTGCCTCATTAGCTAGCGTGTTTCATTAGGAAATGACATGCAAATACTTAGCACGTTGGTGTAATTGTAGGCTGGTATGCTGGTACCAGGATCTGTTTTGGGTGCTGTGGGATCGAGGGGAGGCGGAGCGCTGCAGGACTCCGTACAGTAGGCCCGGGAGCGTCCATTGTTGCACTATTGCTGCCAGAAAACGAAGCTTGCACACGGTAGTAGTCACTGTAGGTGGCGCGGCTCTGTGCCTAATATCGGTCACTATAGGTGGCGAAAATGATTGGGGCACTGCCAACATTGGGGGGGGGGGGGGGGTGCCCTCCCAAAAGCATACAAAGCTACACCTCTACCGCAGGGGCGGATACAGGGTGACACTGGAAGCATGTACCACACCCCTTAGCGCCCCTTTATGAAAGCTCGAGTGCATCCCCCAACCATTGTTCAGCCAAAGACGCCTTTTCAGGCGTCTTTTCACAGGAAAAGGCGCTTTGAGACGAAAAGGCTGAAATTGAAACCCCGCTCAGGGAATTTTTGTTCCGCCGAAGGCATTCCCAAAAATTGTGCTGAATTCGCCGCTGATTCACAGTTCAAGCACGACTTTAAAAGTTACCTATTGTTACTCCAGAAACACGTTCATCAAGATATGAGTAGTATTCCGGACGTTATGGTCAGGGCCTCGACCCGATGTGGGCTTTCAGTGGTCTCTAGACTGAGACCCAGATCACCGGCAGAGGCATGTAAAGCCCAGGAGCACGGCCAGACATAAACGAGGGCGAATTGCTTCAATGTCCTATCCCAGGGGTGTCACTTTGCATGTGCTAAGAGGGACCACTGGCCCTCAATCATCAATTACCCCACCGCCAATGAGACCGAAGCTTAACCATTTGGCCTAGGGGAGTACACTAGATTAAAAGCTGTGGTAGTTTTGGTTCAAATATGAAGATGTTCCGGATATTTAACGCGGGACATTGCAACAAAGTATGACAATGATTACTTTCCGGTGTATCGTGACCTTATCTCTGACCTGACCTGACCTCTGCTCTCTCCTCAACCTGACCTCTGCTCTCTCCTCAACCTGACCTGAACTTATGATAGCAGTGCTCCCACGTGACCGGATGCTAAGATGTGCGCCACTCTTTGCCCTTGAAAATGCAATCTATTTTACGCAATTATCGATACATTTCAAGCGGTATTTTGAGCGCAAATACAAAAAAAAGACGGAAAATCGCCTTCTAGGCACGGTTCGATCTTCAGGAGCTGCGATATTTTTCGCCGCCAATATTCGTCACCAGCTGTTGCTTCCCGCTGGGACGTTTTCACGTGTAGTAGCTCATTGGTACTGCAATCATCATTGACAGCAATTGACATCGCATGCTGCGATCAACTAATTTTGGCAGGGGGATGTACTAAAAAAAAGTGAGCGTGGGACACAGAGGCATTCTTCACATATTTTCTGACATTATTTGTTTTTATAAATGAGCATCAAGAGCCTAAGGCTTTTATTTTATATTTTCCTTACACCTTGATCCTATCCGTTTGGTCCTCAGAGGTCAACCTAAGTCAGTGACCTCGGACAACCATTCGGGACCTTTTTTAAGAAAAGGTCGCCAAGTTTATTTGGGCTCGTCTTGGGTATCATTGGACGCCGAAATCGAACCCACCGTTGAAAATTACCTTTCACGTGATTTTGAGTCTAAACGGTCACCTAAAATCATCCTAGGTCCGTCATCCTATAATATCAGCCCAGGTAGAGCCTGGGAGGCGCCCCGATCGAGCGTACCGGGCCCCGATCAATATTTCCCAGTACTTCCCGCCCGCCGACGAGTATCAGCAGTGTTCTGTCATCCTTGTTCCTGATTGGTGCGCCATGGCCTCGGACGACTGACGTCACGAGAGTTAGTCACGACCTTTCCCGGCCACCTGCTGCGTGGTGGTGTGGCCGGCCGTCTGTGACTGGCCGGCGACACCGAGGCCCAATACGGGGCGGGGTGGCGCCGCAGTGTGAGCTGTGGGCGGTGGTCGATACAGGGAGGGCAGGAAAAGACGCTCCGTCGGGAAGTCCCGATTGCACCCATCCCCTGTCCCCGCTCGACGAACTTTCCGCACATGGTGCCACTGCAAGGAAATGTGCCCCCATGGAGATTCCTGGATCCGCCCCTAGTCGTAGGGTGAGGGGCGCGGAGGTGCCGAGAAAGTGTCGAGAAACCAGTCGGAAACCCGGGTCGACGGGATGGGTTTTCGCCGTCAGGCACTACCCGTTCAAGTCCCCCCCCCCACCCCTAAATGCTTAATATATCAAATATGCTGCGAAATAGAATAGACAGGGTCAAGCATGACGTCTTAAACCATACCCAGTGACAGCGGTAAGTGGACCTAAAGAGGATCACCAGAGCAGGGGTCGAGGATTAGGGTGATTGGGGTGATTAGGGTGCAGATTGTAAGGGGCAATTAGCTGCCTGTCGAAAGGATGGGGTCAAAACCATCTGTTTGGTACAAATCTCGGACAGCCATCTTCTAGGCAGTGGCCAATCGCAGGGGGAGGACAAAACGGGCAATGCCCATCACCTGAGAGATGGTAGGCCCCAAAGTATCGAACCCGGTCCTGGAAAAATTACACCGGGGCCTTGAAAGAGATGCCCAGATTTATTTTCCACCAGAAAATGTGAGAAGAAGAAAAATAATGTTTGAATTCAAATAATTCCATTTTCCCAGCGAACCATTATCCACGCATGCCATGACGCCAAATGCTGTACAATATCATCACATGGGAGCAAGCAGCAAAAGGCGAGGGGTCCAGCAGAAACCGCAGAAACGGCAGAAGCGCACGAAGTGAGGCGAATGCGACGAATGCGCAAGAACTGAAGTGCGTCAAGTCTGAACATTTTATATTTTGAAGCGATTTGTGCAGGTTGAATTTAAGCAATGGACATGTTTCATGTCGAGACAAGTCTTTTTTCAAGTTTCACTAGTGATTTTTAATTTTAAAGACGATGGTGGCATTTATTTATGTTTGAAAAATCCCTAAATTACTTAGATAATTCAAAAAAGCGTTCAGAATGCCTCTCTTTGTGATTGATCAAAATATATGTGACATCACATCTGTAGAGTTCAGCGATGCTTGACTGCCGCCCACTATATCTTCCATTTGGGATATTCAAGGTGCGGACAAGTCCTTTCCCCACAATTTTATACTTAAAAACCTTAAATCACTGAATGTGTTTGAGTACACATCGTATGATCCAAGCACATCTCGATTTCGCTAATGTGCTAATTCGGTCGCTAATGTGCTAATGTATATGTATATAACATATATGTCGCTAATGTGCTAATGTGTTTTGTTGCGCTTTGTTGTTGCCAATTGGAATTATGCATGTCATGCATAATAATGTATCGTGCAAAAACGTTTAAGTTTAAAATAAACCTTTGTCACGCACACCTAAAAGTAAAACATTACGATATATTACAAATACAAACCCTTTGCGCACGTCTATGTTCGTACCTCCATTCGAAGGAATCTGAATCCGGACTTGGTGTCGGCTGCGCGTGGTAGCAGATGTGACTGCACCACATCCGCTCATAAATGATTAAATACATATATATGATATATATATATATATATATATATATATATATATATATATATATATATATATATATATATATAAGTATATATATGTATATACGTATATGTGTATATGTGTATATGTTTATATGTGTATATGTATATGTATATGTATATATGCGTATATGCAGGGGCGTCGATTTGCATCCTTTTGTGGGGGCCATGGCCCCACCAATGTTGATCTTGGCTCCCCCATGTTGATTTGGGCCCCCCCCAATAACCTATGCTATTTTATGCTGATAAGAAAGCTAAAGGGGAAAAAAATGGGAAAAATATAATGCTAAGTAGAAGCTTTGATGTTAACCAGCACATGTTGTACTGAAAAGAAAGATATTTGGATTGGATAGTGGACTGACTCTCCACCTTTTGCTGAACAATGTAAAATTGTGTGCAAAAACAAAGAAAATAGCTGGAATTCCCTCCACTGTGGAAGTACAGCTTACATCACAAAATGTTGAGATTAGCGATGTTGACGCATTTTAAACCAGATTGTTTGAAGGAAAATATCTTAAGCAACTAAACAACAATTGCATGGTCATACTGATGCTTGTACACACCACCAATGGCAAAACCACATGCATATGGAGCTTGAACATGATTAAAATTCCATTATCAATTTCCAGTCATTGTCAAACTTGCATGCATATCATGGTTATCATTGAGATTGTGGATATCCAAACTATAATTATATTTAGCAACCTACCCATCACACCATCAGTTTGATATTTACCAAGGTACCTACCTACCTACATGCCCAATGACAATGTGCATTTATATTGATATGGGGCAACCCAATCTCAAACTGAACCAACAAAAGCCACGTTTGAGCCAATCTGCCAGCCTATGAAAACACGAGAGCAAGGTCAGCAAGAAGGCGTATAGACACCTCATTATAATTGATATTCCTGAAGAAAACAATGGGTATTAAGCTATTGCCATACATGACTTCATAAACAAACCCTAAAGAGTCATACAAGACCAGTGTCTGGTAGCGGCAAAGGCCTGTAGCGGCATTAAATGCCGCCCCCACGCTACTATTACCTCAGAAGGTACACCAAAGTTCGCCTTGAAGATTTGGTGACGTCATAGTTTTTATCTTATATTGCAGAAATTGGTAGCATCAGGTGTGTTTCAATTTCACTGCGCATAAGACAATTAAAGCATTTGTCAATTTTCAAAGTTTAAAGAACCTAACCAAGCCGAACCTAACCTATCATAAGTTGCTGTTGAATAAAACATGATTGGTAAACTTGCAGTTTAAGGTGATTTTTTGTTTGTTTTTATTTTTCTTCAGAATACCGTGTTCATGACGGTGACTAAGACGATGGGACCACTTATTTTCGGTTCAAATACGTTTGCAAATACGTAATATGAAAAAAAGACAAATTTTCCAACTGAAAAACCTAAACCAACCTACCCTAACCAATCCTAACCCATTTGTTTGCTTTATGGTGACAAATGTGTGTGAAAACTTTTCTTGGTTGGTTGGTTAGTTATTTGGGCTTACGGCCGTATTGACTGCGTACAGTCAATACGGTCATACAGCGCCCATAACACTTTTCTTGTTCCCACCTTAAAGCACAATAATACCTAAAAGTTACAAAAAACAAGTTACAAACATGTTCACAATTTTGTTTTCTTCAAAAGCAGCTTAGGTTAGGTTAGGTTTGGTTGGGTTAGGTTTCTTTTTTAGGTTAAGAATTTTCAGAAAATACATTAATTGACATTTTTATTTCTTTAATATTTTGTCCTCAAAAGATAGGTTAGGCTAGGTTAGGTTAACTCAGAGCCCCTTTTGGTAATATTTTGCTCACAACCTGAAAAGTAAGCATTCGCACGGAAAATAAGTGGGTCCAATCAACTTAGTCACCTTCATAAACATGGTATTCTGCAGAAAAATAAAAAGGAAAGGAAAAAAAGAACACCTTAAACTGCAAAGTTACCAAATACTTCGCAATTTTGTGGGGAACTTTTTTGATTTAAAAAAAAGTTTTCCCACTTGGAAAGCCTAAACTAACCCAACTTAACCAAACCTAACCCATTTGTTTGCTATATGGAGTTAATTGTGTGCAAACACTTGTCTTGTTACCACCTTAAAGCACAATAATACCGGTTTGGCTAGGTTAGGCTAGTTTAGTTGCTTAACTTGGAAATTATTTTTGACAAATTGTCAACAATAAAATAAACTCGGAAATTTTCCTTCAAAAGAAGCTGACGTTAGGTTCGGTTAGGTTGGGTTCAGGTGTTCAAATTAGAAAATTTTCAGAATCTATCTTACTTAATTTTTGGTTCTATTTTTTTCTCCAAAGCAGGGGCGTCGATTTGTATCCTTTTGTGGGGGCAATTGCACCAGCAATTTTGACTTTGGCCCCCTCAATGTTGATTTGGCCCCCAATAACCTATGCTATTTGTATGCTGAGAAGAAAGTTAAAGAAAAAAAGAAGAAAAAAAACGCCATGCGACCTACATAGCTTAGTTGATGCCAACCAGCACATTTTGTACTGAAATGAAACAGATTTGAATTGGATCGTGGATTGACTATCCACCCTTTGCTGCAAAATTGACAACTTTGTGGAAAAAACAAAGGAGTTAGTTTTCCTTCCACTTTGCAAGCACGACTTACATCATAAAAGCAACCTTAATCCTTGGCAACGCGGTACATAGTTTATCGTCGCTTTACCGAGGCTTATTGTACTGACGCACCCGAGCAGAAATCGGGCATATTCCAAATTCGGTAGAGAATTTCGGCGCAGCCTTTCGGCGCCGTGACGTCACAGCTCAGAAATATTGGCCTATGGCGGCTGCAGAAGTGACAAACACCTGCTTGTAAGTTATATAAGGTCAAAGCCTATCACCAAATGTGATGGGCTTTGATCTTATATAACATCACTGCCGCATTTGACCGAGTACACAAATCCGCACTGGCACACAAACTCCACAAGATAGGCCTACGCGGACACATGGCACACCTTATTCTCAACTTCCTTAGAGACAGGACACTTAAGGTCCGATGCGGCGGTGTCACATCAAACACCACAACACAGGAGCAGGGCCTGGCTCAGGGGAGCGTGCTCTCACCGAGCCTCTTCATCATCATGATCAACGACATACTTGCTGACCACACTGACACTTCACATCAGTACTCACTTTTCGCGGACGACATAGCCATTTGGACAACATCACAATGCTTCCTTAACACGCGCCCTGGAGGGCCTCTGAGAATTACGCGCACTGGAGGGGGGGGGGGGCGGACTCCGCCCCCCCCTAAGATCTCGGCTCCTAGTAAAGCTGGATGGACGAAATTCGCAGGGTGGATGGGCACGGTAGTGAACTCTATTGTGTGCCATTATCGTGACCTTAGGTCAATATCTTCAAGGTCAAATGAGGTCAGATTGGCAAAATTTTCCGGTTTTGCGTGGCTTGGCTTCTCATCGTTATGGATCGCTGTGATTGTGTTTAAATGCTCAAAAATTGGCATCAGTGATGTTTTGGACATTACTAATGATGTAATGCAGATGCTAGACCCAACATTTGACCTTAGGTCACCTATATAGCACCACTTTATCAGGTCAGTTACCTGTTCCAGTTACCGGAACCGGCCGCCCGCCCGACTGCTCCGTCGGGCAGCTCGGAGCAATCAGCTTGGTGGAGAAGGGAGTGAAGTACATGAATAAAGTATGGACACGCAATGACAAACAGTACGAATGACAACCAGTAGTGCATTTATGGCAACATTCCAGTTGATCAAGTTTGGTTCCATTAACCTGTCATGAACTTGACCTGACTTGACCTTGGTGACCTAACATGACCTTGAAACTATACAGCATATCAATATGCATCAAACAAGTCGCTAGTGTTGCCTAGAACACTTCCCTTTTGTCAGTATACTGGAGGCGCATCAGCGCCGATTTTTGTGGTCTGGCGCTATAACATTTTTTTACTTTAGCAGCCCCTAACTTGAAAAAAATTTTCGGCCCATTTCCATTTTTCTTGCTTGAAACGACGTGCCGTTCATTTATAAGCAGCTACACTGAAAATCGCGTATATCGACCGGTAAAATCTGCAGTTATTTGCGAAAAACCGGAGGGGTGGGCGGATTTCGCCCCCCCTCCAGTGCGCGTTTTAAAGCCGAAAAAAACCCATTCAAGCAGGACTAGACCACATTGCAAAGTGATGCAAAACTTGGGGCTTCACCCAGTCCGCAGAAAAATCGGCCACTGTGACATATAGTCGTCTCCGCCCAACACCCAAAACTCTACTTAAAATCGATGGCTTTGCCATCGAACAGGTGCAATGCTTCAAGTTCTTAGGACTACATTTCGACGAAAAACTCAGTTTCAACACCCACATCACCACCATCTCAAAGCGATGTGCGAAGCGCATCAACATACTCCGTACACTTGCAGGCACAGACTGGAGCGGAGACAGGAAAACACTACTGCGACTGTACACATCAATCATACGACCCATCCTAGAATACAACAGCATCCTTCTTGCCACCATTTCAGAAAGCCAGAGCCGAAAATTAGAAATCATCCAAAACAGCTGCATCAGAGCAGCCACAGGTGCCCTCAGCACCACACCGATAGCCAGTCTACTAGTGGACTCAAACACTCCACGACCGGAGGACACAACAGCTGTGCCGCTACCACATCAAAGTCAAGTCCATCAAAAATAATCCAGCACAGCGCTGCTTTACGCCTGATAGATACGACAAGAGCCGATTTGCGCGCAAGCTTCCACCATATAGCATTCAAATTTCCACGGCTCTCTTAGATCTGAACTTCGCAATGCCATCCACTGCAACTCGACCGCCCACTAGGCCATTATGGACTTTCAGTCAACCAAAGGTCGAGTACTTGATCTCGGAAAAGAAATCCAATATCACATCGGCGGAAATTCTTGACCTCTTCCACAAGTTCGCCGATGACAACAAACAAAAATCACTAGTATTCACGGATGGGTCGAAACACGAGGAAAAGGTAGGAATCGGCATCACTGGACCAGGTCTCAGACTTTCCAAGCGTTTACCGGATAACTTCTTCATCTACTTCGCTGAAGCAATGGCCATTCTGGCCGCTATCACCATTCTCATGAGACGTAAAGCTAGAAAAGTAGTAATTTGCTCAGACTCCAAATCTCTTCCTCCAGTCAATCACTAACACCCACGACTGTCCACATCACTTTATTGATAGAATCAAACAACTCGTGGCCCATAACGTAAATATGAACTTTTCCTTCCTCTGGATTCCGGGCCACGCCAACATCCCAGGTAACGAAGAAGCAGACTGGCTCGCAAAGCAAGCCTTAGCATTGAACACTTACCCTAGCGTGGAATATTCGGTAGACGACTGCAAAGCACTCCTGCAACGCCACATTCGCCAACATCAACAGAACAAATGGACACAACACATCTCAACACAACACAAATCCAACCACACCCATGCCATCAAACCAACAATAGGTACATGGAACACATCAAATCAATCTCACTGACAAAAAGAGGTCATCCCCACCCGACTTAGAACCGGTTGCACAAAACTAACACGGCCTCAATTATAGGGTGACCAATATACAACACTGCACTGCGGCACCTGCAACACCACGTTAAGCATAGGCCACATCCTGCTAGACTGTAGTAACTTTAGCTCCCAAAGACAACCACTTAGGCATTCTGCCAAAAAGAGGGCATCACCCTCGCCTTCATCGCTTCTCGGTGACAAGCACCCAGAACTCCTTCAATTGCTATTTTAATCTTCAATTGCTATTTGAATATCTGTATGCCACACAACTAGCAGGAGCATTGTAGGCACCACACCACCAACACTCACATCAACTCGCAATGCATCACCGCGAAACACTCGAAGGAAACACGTAAATAGCCATCCCCGCATGACGTCGGACGTACATGGGCCGATTTACTTCTCAATTAGAAATAATGGCTACCTAGCGGTGCCGTCGGAAGTAGATGAACCGACTTGCATTAGGAAAACATAAACAAAAAGTAAAAATATAAATTAGCATAACGTAAAACGACTACCCAGAGGAGCCATCGGACGTGGATGAGCCGTTTGCCTAGCAACTCATAACGTATACGGCTACCCAGAGGTACAGCGGACGTAGAAGAGCCGAATTGCAAAACACCGTACTAACCCAATTGACAACGCTCCATGGCATGCTTAGACTAACCCGCTACTAACAACTAAAACGCGGCGGCCGGCGTGAAAGGCGGTGTGAACAATTACCTCCTTGTTCGCACGGTAAAGATCCCTCGGTGCTCTTCGATAAGAGTAGGCTAAAGCCAGCACCCTGGCAAAATCAACTTCTCGTCACTCTCACAACACCCCCAACCCCCCCAAAACTACGAATTATTTTGTGAAGGAGTAAAGTAAAACTAAACCATTTAGACATCAGGAAGCTGTCTCCAACCCAGACCCTTGCCTTCAGCACCTAAAACATCACGCAAACTAACGTAAAATTCCTTAACGTAAATGTCCACTTGCCTGCACTTTGATCACAAACGCTCGCTTTATAGACAGACATGAACGTACTCGCTTTAAAGGCGGCGCAAATGACCTTCATGGTCCGGCACGCCTAAAAAATACCCCCCCCACGAAATGTGTCTGGAGAGACTTGATAGACACTAGCGCGCAATAAATGCCACAAATCGTGGTGGGCGTTCCTCAGAACATCGAAAATCGTAACATCCAAATACAAAATTCCAGTAAAAAAATTACAGCGCCTAAAGTCTAAATTTGAGGTTGCGGTCACCAAATGTGACGGAGGTGAGAAATTCGTGATGCAATTGCGCGCAGTGTTTAATCCGTAGCCCAATCTCATGTGACGTCGTACTGATTCGTTTTTGTACTTCGCACCTTCTGATGTATCTGCAGATTGGTGTGATTTTAAATAGTGAATAAATAGCCTGCTGCTATTTAATTCCGAAAGGAACAGTAGTTGAAGAAGTAGGCAGGTAAGCTTGAACAAGTCCAGTCCATGCCTTTATCTGATTTGTGCTCAGAGTTTCCATGTTAATATCACATAACTACCACGTTTGTCTTCAAGAAGGGCTGTTTTTAGTTTACTTTTATTAATATTTTCACTCCACTGCCCTTAGTGCTTTTTCTGTCCAGGATTGGGGCACCTATTGTTGCATTTCCGTCCAGGGGTTGGCACACCTTTTGGTAAATTTATAGCTTAAGGCAATTTCTGATTTCTTGATTTTTTAATGCAATGTTTAAGAATGTGATGAACATGATGTTACTGCTCATGTTTGGTAAATTTGTGTTTGTAGGTGTTTTATGAATTCGTGGAATGTATCATTTCAATGCAATGTTTATGAATGTGACTCAGATGATGGGACCACTCATTGTCTATACAAATTCCTACATTTCAGGTTGTGAGTAAAATAACACCAAAGAGGCTTTTAATTAGGCGACATAGGGTACAATATATTTTTTGTTATAAAAAAAAGAAATGCAACATGACCTAACTTAACCTAGCCTAACCTCCCTTCAGAGAAAGCAAAATCAGCACATCAAGGTTTTAAAATTTCAAGCAATATATATTTGTGTATCAAAAACGTAACCCAGCTTAACCAAACCTAACATAAGCTGCTTTTGAAGAATACAAAATCAATTTCTGTAAAATTTTGGAACAATTCTTGCAAAAAAATGTCCAACTTAAAACACCTAATCTTATCTAACATAACCAAACCTAGCCCATTTGTTTGCTTGATGGAGGCAAATGTGTAATAACTTGTCTTGTTACCACCTTAAAGCACAATAATTCTGGTTAGATTATGTTGGGTCAGGTTTTTCATTTGTAAAATTCCAAGAAAATAAATTGCTTGATATTTTTCCAATGTTGTTTTTATAATTGTTTTCTCCAAAGTCAGGTTAGGCTAGGTTAGGGTAGGTTATGTTGCATTATTAGCAAAATAACATTCAAAACAGGCTCCTAACTCAAAGCCTGTTTTTCATGTTATTATGCTCACAACCTGGAAAGTAAGCATTTGCACAGAAAATGAGTGGTGCCATCAGCTTTGTGACATTCATAAACATTGCATTGGAAATGTAAATTTACAAATATTAACAAAACACATAAAAGCACAAATGTAATGTACTTTCCTCTGCAAATGCATGATTTTCAATTAGGAGTACAAATAACACAAAAAAGGGTGTGGAGTTAGGAAAAATAGCATAAAAATAAAGTTCAAGATGTATGATAACCTTATCTAACATAGTTCAACTTCCCATACAAGAAATTAATTGTTTTTAATTGAAATTTTCTAGGCATTTTTCTCAAATAGTTTCAACTTAAAAAAACCTAACCTAAGCTACAAAAATTATTTACCAACAAATGATTATTTTTACAACTTACCACAAAAGCCTAACCTAACCTGACAAACCTAACCCCTTTGGATGCTTCATGGAGGTAAAATGTGAGTAAAACTTGCCTTGTGGTTACCTTAAACTGCGATAATACCTCGTCTTTTGGGTAATTTTTTAGCTCGAGGACTTCTTTGAATTTCTTTTTTAATGCAGTGTTTATTAATGGGGTTTTTCCCCCCCATCTTTAGCAGAGGCCGAGTGCCATCCGCTAGAGATATGCTACGTTAAGGAAAGGGTTACGTTAATCCGGCTTATGTGGCATCCGGTTAGATCAATTAAGAAACAGAGGAAAGATGAGACGCCGACAAGCAAGGAACGTGGCGTAAAGTCCGACACACATACATGGGTGAAACATACACAGACACACGTATATACACAACGCATAGAAGTACACTTGGAGGGTGGGCAGCATCGTAGCCTGCGGAGAGGCTCCACTGCCCACCTGCGACCGAAAAAGCGAAGTAGAGGCCCGACGTCCAGGGCGAGTCGTGGACGTCCGGCCCGACCTTGTGTGTGTAGGTGTATGTTTTAGTTAAGGCTTGGAAAAACCTGAGAGGTGAAAAAACCAAGCGGCTTGGAAAACCCGAAGATGAAAAACCAAGCGCAATTTATAAGGAGAACCGTCCGTTTTGGCCAAATTGGATCAGTCTCTGCCTACCTAGTGTGTTACAACCTATATGTATGTGTTTAGCGACGATGGAGATGTTAGGGTTTGACATCAAATTACGTCCTCAAGTTTCGTGCCGTGCAAGTATGTGAATAGTATGTCAATGAGGTCCGGGTGCTTGTCACCAAGGAGGCTTGGTTGTGAAAGTGGAAGACGGTTTTGCGCTATGTAGGTAAGAAGTGGGCGACGTTGTAGTTGGTAGGCTGGGAAAATGAGCAAGAAATGTTCCCCAGTGTTACGAATACCACATGTTTGGCAGGACGGAGCGCGGAGAGGTCGATCGAAGAGGAAATTATGCGTGAGATTCGTGTGCCCGAGTCGGAGTCGGGCAAGGTGGATCTCGTGTGTGCGCGTGAGTTGTCTGGGAGAGGGCCATTTGGCGAGAAGGGGTTTAATGTGGTGCAAGTGAGTAGTGTTGTGATTCCAGCATGCCTGGAGATATGTGTTGAATAATCGGTTGGTGAGGGATATAAGGTCACAGGGGGGGACTGGGAGGTTGGGGGCGGGTGGGAGATCGATGGCTCGACGTGCGAGCTCATCTGCCCGCTCGTTGCCCGGAATCCCCATGTGGCCAGGGATCCAGAGCAGTGTGAGGTGAAGGTGGACATGATGTGTGTGATAGAGTTCCCGGATAGCGTGTAGTGTGGGGTGTGTGGTGGGGTGTATGGCTGCGAGAGCGTCGATGGAAGAACGTGAGTCGGTGCAGATGATGGTTGGTGTGGAGATGTGATGTTGAATGATGTGGTGTAGACAAGCGTAGATTGCGACTAGTTCGGAGGTGTAAACCGAGTGGTGTGGTGTTAATTTGATTTGGCCAAAGCTGGGTCCACCGCACCAAGCAGCTCCCGTACCGTCCGTGGTACGGGAGCCGTCTGTGTAGAAGTATGTGTGATGGGGGGTGGGCGGCTTGATATTCGAAAAATGTTTGTTGGGTATCGATGGGGGAAAGTAATTTTGTGTTTTGGTGGAAGAGATATTCGAGTTTGGGGTGATACATGTGCCAAAAGGGGAGAAGGGGAGGGAATTTGCCGACGGTTACCTTGAGGAATTTGAGTGCGAAAGTAAGGACATGTTTCAAATGTATGCCAATGTTGTGTCTGTTCTTATTATAGGTAAGTCTGAGGGGAAGTTTAGTGAGTGCGGGGGGTGGCAGGGTGGTTGAGCTGTGTTGTGGTCCGAAAGTGGTATCTGACTAGTTGGAGTGTTCTGCGGTGTTGTAAACTTGGGAGGTGGGCCTCAGCCCGGATACTAGTAATGGGTGTAGTGTGGTGTGCTCCGGTGATGAGGCGAAGAGCGTGATTTTGTATGCGTTCAAGTGTTGTGATGTGTGACGGATATATATGATCGAAGATAAACGCATTGTATTACAGGACTGAGCGAATCAGAGCGATATACATAGTGTTAAGGGTAGCCCTGTCTGCACCCCAGTCGCGACCGGAGATGCAGCGCAGGAGATTTAGCTGTTTTGCGCAGCGTTGTTTTAGATAAGTTTATTAATGTGCTTTAACATGATGTAACAACTCATTTCGTCTGCAGATGCACACTTTTCAATTGTGAGGCAAAATAACACGCAAGAGGATCGGGATGAAAAATAATGTTCAGATTTTACAAAAATGTAACATAACCTAACCTAACCTAGCCTAGCCTTCCATGCAAGAAATGATTTTCATGCCTAATTTCCAAGACAAAATTTTTTCTCAAACATTTTCAACTTAAAAAGTCTAGCATAACATAATCTAGCTTGAACCGTTTTTGAAAACGTTTTTTGTGAAAAATTTACTAACTTACAACAAAAGCCTAGCCTAACGCAACTAGGCGAAACCTAACGCCTTTGAATGATTCGTGGAGGTAAATGGGTGTAAAATCTGTCTTGTGGTTACCTTAGACTGCGATAATACCTTTTTTGTGCTACATGGTGCATGTGATGAACCACCATCTGCATGCTGCATGAGAGCATTGCACTTATTGCTTCACAATGAACAACAACATGTTGAAAGTGCTATATTTTCAGGAATGGAATCCTGTGCTGATAACATTATCTGAGTTATAAATTTGCAACTCAGATCTAAATCATTTGTGTGAATAAATATGATAAATTCATGGAAATACATATACCGTTTTGTGGACAAGAAGTTATTCTGATGATTTCTGATGTATTGGAAAATGACAACTTTTCATGTTAGAAGCAGGCAAAGTTAAAGTACTTATATCTCAATAAGTGGTCAGTTCACTAACAAGACAGCAAATTCACTCAAATAGCGCTCAAATCACCAGGCGGCCTCCTTTTTGCAAGTTTAAAATCGATGACAGTGCTTTCTTGAATCATGTTTAAAGCACATGAAGGAAATCTTTTTCTGTGCTGATGCTGGTAGGGAACTGATGTGTGTAACGTTTAACTAACATTTCTAATGTACTGATGTTTGTACACAAAATATAGCTCACTATTCTAAATAGCATGGGGAAGTATGATGCCATATATCATGGCTAATGCATGGGCAAACTGTTATGCAGCAGATTCCCTGCATTGTTACTTAGTTGTTCGGGCTTTAGGGCACATCGACCATGTTGATCACAGAGCTCCCTGCAGTGTTGTAAACTGATATTTCAGTATGTTTGCA
>JAOTOM010002942.1:0-125184 GCA_034440615.1 Ashinkailepas kermadecensis
ACCTCCTCCCTTCCTGAATCATCCCCCTTCCCGTGAGTCGGGCCTCACCCTCACCCTCAGCTTCCACGTCCGCACCTGCATCGTCGTCCCGAAACACCCGACGAATTCAAATCTCCGATATCAACTTGCGGTATGACGAAGATGAAAGGCGTGCCCGCGAGGTGAGGAGGCACGACTGGCTCATATGGAGAAAAAAAACACTTGCGAAGGGCCAAGATGTGGAAAATTCTCCTCCCGCAAAGTTGGCCACGCCATCGCTCCGGAGGCGAATGGAGGAAACGCTGGGAATCAGTTCTTTTATAGTTTTTTTTAAATAATTATTAATGATATTACACATCGACAGTCTTTCAGTTGCGACACAATAGGACACAGTACACAGTACACAATATCACAGTAGTAGTACACGCAAACTATTTATCTTCCCATACGTTCACATTTGCGTAGTCACCACTACTCATCTCATTCAGTCCACGTTCCATCACATCTCTATTATTATCGCACCTACTACAAGATCATTCATCTCAAATGTACCAGTAGATCCAGGCCCTACTAAATCCAGCCCAGATGAAACCGGCTCATCCTAGCGCTCTTCCAATTGATATTGACAGCTGATACCCAGGTTGCTTTGACACACCAGGATCGCCAGAGGTGATCCTGTAAAACCCCCGCATCACAATAACCGCATCAGACTGCCCCATGTGCGGTGGAACTGTTCCAGCTTTCTCGCCTTCGTCGCAATGCATTCATCAACTTTATATTGGTTGAAAAGCCTCGATTTAAACTCTACAAACGTCAGATCTCCGATCCGATTCAGCTTCTTATTCAAAACATATTGCTTTGCAAGAAGTAGGACATAGTTGACAAACTTAGGAACATCGAAACATCCAAACAGTAAGTGCTCCGGGCAATATCTCAGTCGGTTTCTGCTCAATCGACCCAGCCTGGCTATCAACTGCCGCCAAAATGGCCCTACTGACCGACATCTCAGAAAAAGTGACTTATGCTGTCTTGTTCGGGACAGAACTTACATTGCTGTGAATTAACTATTTTTATATCATACAAAAACTTTTGTGTAGGTATGCATCTGTTCAATATTCGGTACTGCAGCGTCTGAAGCTTAGTCGACACACAGCACTTATACGGAAGATTATAAATCTGGGCCCATTGTCTTTCATTGAAAATGAGGCGTTCCTCAGCCCATTTGGTCTGGCAACGAGGCTTCACGGCCTTTGGGACCTGGATCCTATAAAAGTGCTTGGTTGTGATCTTCTCGAGAGCAACTATGTTACCGTCAGGCATTCTGAGACCAATCTCCACTTCCCTTATTTCTGGCGTAAAATCGAATTGCCTACTCTGTCGCACTAGCCTTTTCCAGTTTTGCGGAATTGCGTGCAGCAGGCAATGATATTCAAACTGAGATATTTGGACCCCAAATACATTTTGTTGCAACGCAGCATAGTCAATAAATGCGCCATTTCGCACCAGATCACCCACGTATATGATTCCTTTTAAATAATGATTAGCAGAAAAGACCGGCGTATAGTCCCTTTTAATATGGCGGTTGTACCAAAGGCTCTGGCAGAGAACGGCTTGCGGCATGTTCAACGCCTGATCGTTAGTTTTCATATGGACGTATTTCCGGAGGAGGCATACGTAACATTCTGGAATTCCTAGCTTGAGCAAATGATCAGTGTCGAGTTCGGTTCGTAGCATGTCATGGAGTCTGAAAGCTCCCAGTTTTGCTTGTAGCAGTGCTCTCCATAACGCGCTAGTGTTATATATCATTTTTCGGAGCCATGTTAGTCTAAGACTCGCAAAAAAAAGACTCGAGGTGCAAAGCACCCAAACCACCTAAACTAACTGGCTGACACAACACAGCTTTTTTTTACCTTAGGCGGCCGGTTTCTCCACAGGAAACCTGTAAGCTCCTTGTCAATGATACGGATGCTATCTGTCGGAATGAGTGGCGCTGCCGCCAAGTACGAGAACTGCGAGGCTAACAATGCTTTAGTGAGCGTAATTCTACCTTTTAAACTGAGGTCTCGCTCCTTCCACATATTTATGATATTCCGCATTCGTCGATTGCGTGGAACAAGGTTGTCCTCCAGACAATCCCGTGTTGTGGAAAAACCAAGCCTAAATATTTAAAATCTTGCTTAGGTTCAATGCTACATATTGAATCTAGATGCATCCGATCACGGCCCAGCCAAACAAATTCACTCTTAGAGACGTTCAGCTGCAAGCCCGAAATATATCCAAAATCGCACAATAACGTTAACGTTTTGGCAGCAGACAGCGTTGTGTCGTCCGCATACTGCAATATTTTAACTTCTACTCCATTCAAGCAGATGCCAGCTATATCTGCGGACTCACGAAGCCTACAAGCGAATGTCTATACAGCCAGCACGAACAATAATCCTGAAATAGGACATCCCTGTCTTACAGCCTTTGTCGGGATAAACCAGTTGGACGTGAAACCATTATTCAAAACAGCTAGTTATTGTTTATGGTACAATAATTTCACCCACCGAATGAATGAGAGCCCGAGATTGAAGCATTCAAGCACTCGAAAAAGGAAGGCGTGTTCCACTGAATCGAATGCGGATGCAAAATCGAGATTCATCAATATACCAGACAATTTTTTATCTTTACAGTAGAACATGACATCGGAAACCAACCTCAGATTGTCAGTGATATTTCTCCCTCGTATAAACCCAGTTTGTTCCAGTGCTATCAGTTTTTCTATCACGCGAGCAAGCCTTTGTGCTAACACCTTAGCAAAAATTTTATAGATAATATCCAGTAGAACGATGGACCTCTTGTTTTTTATCAGCCTCTGATCTCCCTTTTTTGTATCATAATCACGTAGCCTCTCCTCTGAGTCACAAATAACTCCTCATGATCATATGCAAAGTTAATATATTATACTATAAGTGATCCTATGCTTTCCCAGAAACGAATAAAGAATTCTTTGGTGAAGCCTGAAGGGCCAGGTGTCTTGTTGTTTGCCATGCATTTTAATAGACTATGTTTTTTTTAAATTAATAAATTGCCATATATTATGCCATAGATGGGGGAATCAGTTATACCGCACGAGATGGACCCTCCGCCGCCTCCGCCGCAGGTGAGCGTCCCCCAGAAGTGAGGGCTGCCGTGGTCAGGATCTCCGCCAGGGAACGGCTCACAGCGGTCGCGCCCAAGAATGACCTCACTCGGCCACGCTAAGGATCACTTGCAACCCTCTAGGGAGCACTTTTAACACTTCTAGTCTTACCTTGACTCACCATTATATCGCCTTTTGTTATACAGTGGAACACACGTAGTTTTAGAGCACATTTTGCAGACCTGCGGAAGGTTTTATATCATCGACGGCCAATTGCTGTAGGCCTTCAAGAAACGAAGCATGCGACTGGTATCCAGTGCTCCATGGAAGGATGTTCGGCATTCCGGAAAGATATCGTAAACATTGACACCATTGCACACAGTGGAGTAATGTTGGCTGTCCACCATGGAACACCTACGCAAGAAATAGCATTGCAGTCAACGCTACAGGCTGTAGCCGTACGTATTATCATATTCATCACCGTGTTATATCATTGTGCTCAATGTATCCGCCCCGGGAGATGCAGAGCTCAGAAGTCTTAACCTGGAACTTCCTCCTCCTGTTTTACTTCTCGGTGATTTTAACTCTCATCATACTCGCCACTGCCAACTCCCGTCGTAGACGCATGGAATTTTTTCATCGACGAATCATTGTGCTTACTAAACAGAAGCTCTTCGACAGATACAACGCTACAATCGGGAAGCAGATCAGCTTTAGATGTTAGCCTTCATAGTCCCCAGATCAGTCATCTCTGTGCTTGGTAAGTAGGTGATGACCCGCTCGGAGGCGACTATTTTCCAATCTGGTTGGAATTTTGTTGCAGTGCTATTTTGGGAAGGAGACCACTGCGGTGGAACAAGGCTGTCCTCCAGACAATCCCGTGTGGTGGAGAAAACCAAGCCTAAATATTTAAAATCTTGTCAACTGCAACTGAACATCTTGGCAAGTCCAACTGATGTCAGTCTGATTAAATATTACAGGAGAAATTCTCTAACGATACTCTCAGTCAATATAATCCACCACTATCCGTGGAAACATTTTCGTCACTAATAATCGACTCGGCCTCCGAACGCATACCTACGACCTCCAGAACATTCCGTCGTGCTCCCGTGCCGTGATTGACTGAGGAATACCGGAATGTAATCTCTGATCGTAGACAATCTTGTATGGTCTTTGATCGTCACAGCACGATAGCGAATCTGATTGCATTCCGAAGTGCCAGGATGCTGGCCTGGTGCATGATTTTTATTAAAAGAGGATATCCTGCAGATAATACATTGGAAAACGTAATCGATTTACACCAACAGGACAGGTGTGGTCCCAGATCAAGCGCATTTCAGGACAGTTTTCGTCAATCCCTCTCCCCTTATTGAGCGTTGCGAACACTGATATTGCCCATCCGTCAGATGTCGCGAATGAGATGGGTCGTTTTATCTCAGAACGCAGAAAAGGCGGAAGCACTGATCCAGAGTACTTGCGTTTTAAGTCGCGTTGCGAGAAGAACCCGACTTTGCCACTTCAGAATCGCTTGCCTACAACTTCACGCTTCGCTTGACGCTTGATCGCTTGACTACACAATGACCGTATTCACATCCGCGATTGGCGCTTTGACAGATGTTGCCAAGGGGCCCGATCAGATCCACAATGCTATGCTGAAACGGCTTCCTCCTAATGGGCCTGAGGTCTCCTGACCACCTTGAACCGGGTGTTGAAAGCCGATATATTCCTGGAAGTTGGCGCGAGCAATTATAGTCCCTATTTGAAAACCATGATTAATGGATTGTTGCCATCACATTACCGCCCAATTTCGCTGACATCTTCCCTGGGAAAATCGAAGGAGAAAATAGTAAACGTTAGACACACATGGTATCTAGAAAACCACAATTTCTTCGCAAATGAACAGCGTGGTTTTAGACGAAACAGCAGTACCGTTGACCATATTTTGCTTTTAGATGCGTCGCACCGCACAGCGAAACGACATGTCACTGCTGCGTTTTTGACATTGAAGCAGCATACGATACGACCTGGCGCTGCGGTATCCTTCTCAAGCTTCAAAAATGTAGAATCTGCGGTCGAATGGGCATGTTTTGCAAAGCTTCCAAGCAGACCGCCTTTTTCGTGTTCGTATTGGTGAACATGTATCTGCATGCTTTCGACTCGAAAATCGTATTTCGTAGGGCAGTGTGCTGGGTGTTGCCCTCTTCGTCATCATGATTGATTATATTTTTACTGGGCTTTATTTAATTATTGATCGTTTTCTTTTTGTTGACGACATAGTCATTTGAACCTCTTCTTCAAGAGCCTCTACTTTATCGCGACAACTTCATCTCGCCACCAACTATCCCCGGAATCTGAGCACCATGAATGATTTTACGTTTTCCACCTCCAAAAACAGCAACCATGCACTTTTGTCGTCTTCTTTGCTGTCGTGATTTGACGCTGACGCTGTACGGTGAACCAATTCAATTATGCCCCATATTCAAGTTTTTTTAAAGAATGCATTTGAACATTAGTGTAACGAAGTTTTGCTCCCCAGAGCTTATCAGACATTTTTCCTTTCCCAGATGTCTAATAGTCAAACTTCCTTGGCACGTAGATAATTAGTCAGGACCTCAGCGTTTGCGATATTAAAGACCCCGGGTATAAATTCAATAGCTCTAAGCCTTCATCTCAGAGCTCTGATTCAACCATCTCTTGACAGGCACCTCAAATCCAGCACTTTTATATTGTGCATTTGATTAGCGACTAAATGGCGATAGTCATTCAAGTTTCAATAGTGCAGCGTGGCGGACGAATTATTACTACAGCTTCATCTTGACACACACAGGTACAACTACTTCACATACGATTCACACGGCCATCCCACATCTTCATACAGCTTGTCATACAACATCGCAGTCTCTCATCTCAAGTTTCAAGTTATGATAGTCCAAGAGGCAGCAGTTACAACAGATACTTCAGCTTACATACTGATCGATCTTCATACGCGCTAAAACTCTCATCTCGTAAGCTTACATCTCAGCAGTCACACAGCGACTCTCAGGCAGAGTCCACAGACGTACCTCAGTACCGTAGTGTGGGGCTGGCGGTGGCCAGCCGCCGCCTTCGGCGACCGCTCGATCGCGCGTCCCCGTGGTGAGTGAGCACATCTCTCTATCTCGCGCGCTAGTTTACCTCAGGGCCACCGCCCTTGGCTCCAAGCCAGGGCACGTGTTCCGGTCACGCGACTTCGGAACAATACCGTTCTCAATGCACTCTACACCAGCTCGGCGGGTCGCGCTGTCTCTATCTCAGAGACAGACTACGTCAGCTCAGAGTCGCTCTGAATCTCAGTCCCTCGGTGGGAATCACTGCTGACTGCGTCGTGGCAGCCTCGCGCCGGTCCGGCGTCGGACACCAGAGCTGATGCCTCAGCACATACTTCCAAACAACACTGACTCGGCGGCTCCGCGCTGTTCACAGACAGCCGGCAGATTGGGGCGCTGCAGCCCAATTGACATTTCACATGTCAGAGACACATGAACATTCATCTAGCAGTCAGTGGCGCACCGGAGGGGGCAGGGGCCCGGCCCCCCCCATGAGACCAAAGTGCCCTTTTGGCCAAAAGTGCCCTTTTGACCGAAAAGTGCCCTCCTGGCCGGAATGTCCCAAATTTATCCCAAAAATCACCTGCCTTGTTATAAAACAGGTGATTTTTGGGCTAAATTTGAGACATTCCGGCCCAAAAATCATTTTTTCTAGCAATTTTAAAACAAAGTGCTTGCCACCCCCCCCCCCCCCCCGGTCAACAAACCTTCCAGTGTGCCCCGGGCCGCAAAGTGCCCTTTTGGAGCCGGTCAAGTGCCCTTTTGGAGCCGGCCAAGTGCCCTTTTCGGTCCGGGCCCCCCCCCATGGAAAAATCCTGGGTGCGCGCCTGCTAGCAGTCATCCAATATTCCACTACATTCATTAATCATACACACATACATAGACTAGATACACGTGCGTCATACATGCCTGTCCTACACCTGACAACACAGACATTGGCCACGGGGTATGACATCTGTCACACCTCTGCCATTTCTCCATACATACACACGTACACGCGAGACACGCCTACTAGGGTGTGTCGATGGAAGCGGATTACATTTGGATAGCAATAAAAGCATGCGCGATGGCCTAAAGTTATGAGAAAAATACAAAAACCCCGAATTAAATCGGTTTTACCTTAGGCGCACAGCCGATTTGTGAAGAGCATGTCGGCTCCAGCCCGCCAGCCGCGCGTCACACGCGATTCTCGCCCCACCGGCCGCACCGACGATGCTGCGTCGCGGCGCGCGGCGTGACTGCCGTAGAAGCGAAAATCGCCTGCTATTGACGGCCTAGCGGCCATGCGGTCGCGCCGCTGCCCTCAGTGCTCTGCATTACAAACGACTTTGTCGTCCATAATTATGTTCTAAAGTATGCATATAGCTATACAGACTATTGCCACCACATTTTCGATGCCAGAATTGTAGTGGCAAGTGCCAGCAAGCTCCGGCGGTGCCAGTAAAATCCATATGAACACATGAACGAATAGGAGCAAAAGAGAAACTTCGGACAAGGTTACACCCACTTATATTACACAATAGATGCAAATTTCGTACGCAAATGTGGGAAAGTTGAGAGTGGGAACCATTTACCAATATAACAAAAAATGAAGGAAACAAATTATGACTATCAGGTGCTACGGATTCGGTAAATGTTAGGTATGTCGAATTAGCCAATTCAAATTTAATAAAACCTGGCGCACGGAAGAACTTTCATGTGTCAACAAAACAATCATGGATGTGATTGCATAATAAAGCAAGCAAGTTCCAGTTAACAACCAGTTCGGATCACTGGCAGATCCAGGGAAGCAAAGGGGGGGGGGGGGGGTGTCCCCGCCAAAAGATTTGAAACGGGGTCATAAAATATGTTTTACTCGATTTATGGCCAAAATGCTTTTTGTTTCTACCACGGGACAACAATAGCCAGTTCTGGATCAGCCAGTGGTTCTGAAGTCACTGTCACTAGTATACAGTTCGTCACTACTGCCTACAGTTTCATGTCTTTTTTGGAGGCGAAGTTTGGCTGTGCCGCTCTGTGGGTCAGGCGGGCACAGACGAAGCCGTGTCGAGCCGTCTGGCCAACAACGGAGCTTGACGCCTTGCTTACCTCCCGAATAGCTCTCTCAACGGCCTGCGTATGTACAGGATAGTGCTTTATCAGGATAGGCGAGGCCGCGAGCTCTTCAATCTCACTATCCGGCACGTCTCGAAGAAGCGGTGGTTCCGTTATAGCCACCGAGTCCCAGTCAATCAAGTCCACGTATGTGGTGGCGTCGAAATTCAGTTTCGGAATCTCGTATGGCCGGACACCCTCCCTCGTGATTCTTCGTCGACATCCCAGAATCATCTCCGACGCCCGTTGACGAATGTCAGCGTCTGCATCAGCTGCCATGGCCAAGAGAAGCTCCTCCGGGTGACCCCAAAACCCGTCGCGCTGGATGACTGGACTGACGATCACTTGATCCTCTGCGTCGAGCGTTCTTAGCAGCCGGACTGATTCATAGAGGTTTTTTGAACCTGCTGTGCAGTGAGAGTGGCTCTTAATCAAAAACCACATGGGCGCATAGTGGTTGACGATGAACTTGACGAGACGGCGCAGGGCGGCTGAAGGTCTTGTGGTTGCCACATACAAGCGAAGTATGCGGCATGCGAGGGTCAACCGTCGCGCGTGGTTGACGGGTCCTGGCTTTGCACGAGCGACGTCTTCGGGTACAGCGCCATCTTGCACTGCAATGCTAAGCTTATGCAACAACTTCTGATCCGCACTGAGGTCAGCCGCCATGGTTCCATTCAGTTCAGTTACTTTCCCCGAGACTAGCTCAAAATCTGCAAGTGGCATATTCTCAACGTCCGCCGATAGATGTTTGCCTAAATTCCCGCTGAATGATCTAGGACCGGTGGTAATGCCGTCGACAATCTTGAAAAGCTATCTCAGATTCAATTCATTGGCATGTAACATGCAAACGAACCAATGCACAGCTTTGTCCCTTTGAAGTTCGAAGCGTCGGCAAACACCCGAATGCACCCCAGTGTTTACAGCACACCCATCGCAGCCTAGCACTTTCACACCTGCCCCGTACTCACACGCTATCGATTCGAGTTCCCTGTGGATATCAGCTGATTTTCCTGACACAGGCGTAAAATGGGTAAGGTACTGATCATTCGGCTCGGATAATACTACATAGTGCTCCTCCTGAATTTCCAACTTGCCGCGCATATTGGTGTCGGTTACCAGGGTCGCATCCTTACGGCCATCAAAATACAGCGCAGTCAATCCGTCTTGCAGGATATTCTCTGTTCTTGCACTTGCTTCATTCTGTCTGGCGGTTCTTCGAGCCCTCCACAGTTTTTCGGCGTCAACAACAGTGGAGGTACTATCCTTGGTTAACGGTCCTATATCCACCTGGTACGCATTTATGAGGGCAGCCGCTGCTCTGTTCGATATTCCGTACCGATCTGCTACCAAAGCAGACTCTGCCAAAACATCTGTATTCACGTCAGTAGTGGGCAGATCGGCTTCAAATTCGTCTTCAGATTCTCTCTGGTTACGATCAGCGCAATCGTCATCTTCGGAAAGTTGTTGAGGATCTGAACAAAGCTCTGCACTTTCTTTGTCTTCTATGTCGTCTGCTTTGCTCTTCTTTGGTTCTGATTCCTGTTTTTTTAGTGTGTCCCATCGGCATTTCCGTTTCTGTCTTCGCGTACTCTCTTTTCTATCCACCGATCCAATTTGCAGTTTCCTCGGGCCCCGCTGATCGTACAGGTACGGTCTTTCCAATGCCGGTACTTTATGCTCTTTTGCACAGGCGCAGTCCATCGTGAAATCATCTCTTATAGTGCACTTGCAGATTGCTATGTCAAGAACTTTGTCGAACCACTGATGGAGCGAATCCAGGGCAGTAACCCTGAGTGTGTTCTTGGAGCTGCTGCGCCATTATGAATAGCACAGTTCTATCATTGTTTCTATCCTTCGATCTGAAACCACTGGAATATCCTCCATTGTCCAAATGTCCCGGAGCGTCTCGGCAGCCGATTTAAATGCGGTGCGCACCGGAAAGTTGCCGTAATTGTGCTCATTACCCAGGTCTGTGCGTAATTTACGTACATAGTTGACCACGTCCTTCCTTGTGGGCAGCACATTGCGTCTCAGATCACTTGGGTGGCCGATAAGAAAATGCTTTGTTTTTTGTCTGCCCCGTCTGCCCGATTTGAATGTTGGCATATTACCTCTTTTCACTGCGATATATCGGTCTAAAATACCTTCTCCAGACCAGATAACTTAAATGCAATATGATTTGTTTACAATCGGGCTTCGCTGAACAATAATAAATATCAAGAACATTAAAACTACTTAGGTACAGTACCAATCAGATTTTGGAAGGTAATATGGTGGCAAGCGTGTTATTGCTTAATAACTCAGATAACTAGGATTTTTAAAAATATATATTATGCACTGCCTGCATCGGAACAGAATTATGGTCGACAGAGTAGTTTGTAATGGCAAGCAGCGGCGCGACCACACCTCCGCTAGGCCGTCAATAGCAGGCGATTTTCGCCTCTACGGCAGTCACGCCGGGCGCCGCGACGCAGCATCGTCGGTGCGGCCGGTGGGGCGAGAATCGCATGTGACGCGTGGCTGGCGGGCTGGAGCCGACATGCTCTTCACAAATCGGATGTGCGCCTAAGGTAAAACCGATTTAATTCGGGTTTGTTGTACTTTTCTCATAACTTTAGGCCCTTGCGCATGTTTTTATCGCTATCCAAATGTAATCCAAAGAAAAACCCCCAATGTGACACACCCTAACGCCTACCACATTGTCATATTGACAGGGTCTGTCATATCACAGTCATACCACTCATGTACTTACACCCATGCCATTTGTCATCTATGCACCTTGTTCCCATAATATAATCACTGGCATACATCACCCAAGACAACCACATTCACATCACCCACTGACATTCATATTCACATCACCCCAGACATTTCATCATCTGTCAGACAGCGGCCGGGCATCGAGGTCACGCCGCGGTGGCAGGGCGCCGGCCGGAAAGGGGGAGGGGAACAGGGTAAGGTCCGCTGCTCGGCCCCGACCGCAGCGGCGGCCTGCCCACGTAAGCAGCCAGACAGGCTGGCGCCGGGTACCTACCGGAACCCGTCGCGACAGGCGAACTGTGGGGAGGGGGATAAATTTCTGAAATCAATTGTCCCGAAAACCAACTTTGTTACATTAGTTCCACCTCCAGAAACCATATTAGAATGCTTCGTGACAAATGCATTACATCTCTGAATATTTTAAAATGTCTCACGAACATCCTACGGAAATGACAGAAAGCGCTGCTACTTCTCTATCGATCCCTTATACCCTCAAAGCTAGATTATGCTTGCTTTGTTTACGACGGTGCCTGTGCATCCGGACGTTCTGGATATCGTTCATCATGCAGCTCTGAGGATTGTGACTGGTGCATTTCGGACCTTTCCAACTGTAAGTTTGCTGCCTAAAATCAACGAGCCATCACATTCTCTGAGGAGACAGATGCTGCCCGCAAGGGTGTCAGCATCCGCTTGTGACATGTTAGGCCAGCACGTGGACCCAAGCTCCGCAAGGGCGCCGGCTTCGGCTGGTGACATGCTTGGCGAGCACGCGGCCCCAACTGTGCATTCTTTCCCTCATCATCCCATTGTCCGTGTATTATCAACGTTCCTGGTTATGTCCACCCTCTAACCCTGTAACAGCACCCCTTCCCCCCCATGTCACGAGCAGGTAGGCCAGCTTCCCCTGGTATACCCGTCCGCTCAGTTTTATCGGGGCAGTTGCGCCCCCTCGGTCCATCCCCCGGGGTTGACGGAGTCCTGGAGGCTGAGGTCCCCCGTCGCACGGTGCTTGTTGTGACGAGGGAGCAACACACCTCTTTGGTCCCGCGATATGCCGGAGGGACGGGTGGGTTCGTAGGGCCCATATGGGCCAAGTGACAAGTCGCTTCGGGCTGGGGGCCTGGGTTCCTTCCCAGTGTCTGCCCGCCCGGCCGGCTGGGGTCAAGAGATGGGCGGCGCTGCTAGTGCGGTCAGGATGGTGAGTCTTTCTCCTGGCTGTATGAGGGTGCCGCCCGCCATGTATAGCTCTTCGGGCGCCTGGCGTCCTCCCGTTTGCGGGAAACAAGCTTTCCCCAGTAAGGCCTCGGTGAGGTGGGGATAGGGGTGACCTTTTTAAAGACTTTTTTCGAAATGTTTTGCTAACTAATAACCTATTTTGACCCCTTATTCTGATACAGTTTTTGATGCTGATTCCGAATATCAGCTTCTTTTCAACTTTTTCGATTTTTCTTTGCCCGCACTGATCGATTGAATTTTTTCGAATTCTGGATTTTTGACATATTTTGAGCTCTGGTTACGAATAGAAGCAAAACATAGTTTAAACTATATATTTTTATTAAAGCTGGGACAATGGAGATTCACTTAACGGAAGATCAGTGCACTTCCATAATCCATTTATACTGAAATTTAACTTTCAAATGAAGCGTGCGTATAGTTCAGGCTTTCTACATAGATGGCGCTAGTGTCGGACGACGAGCTCCACACTTTGCATTTGGCTATATTGTGGCGACCAAGTAATATTGACGACTAAATTAATTATTAGGTGGTAAACTAGACACGCTAACAATTCTTTTCAAGTATATCGATGCGAACTGTTGGCCATCAGTGTCCAAGTCTAGGCATTTGAATCGCGAATTTGCAGATATTAGCAGAATACACGGTGAGATTTCCGCTCCTAGATATTTTAAACAGCGAAATATACTTAGAATCTGTTAGATTATAAGTGTTAGGATCGATGAAGTGCAGGCGGGGCCCACAAGCCACCGTTGTAATAAATTTCCTCCTGAAATGCCAAAGTAAACCTTACGTTGCTGGTTATAAGCATATGTAATCAACTTGGAAGCGGCCTCCGTCAGATTGTGGTAGACGAGCCCATCAGAAGGACTTCATCCAAAACAGACGTATTGCATTACTTTTGTATTTAGACATGTCATGCTTTCATTGCACACACATTACGGTTTTCAGTGGAGGCCACACTGCCACGATGACCATGTGCGTCAGAGACATTGTGCACTTTCTTCGTTACCTGACCTGGGTGCATTTTGGGAAATTTTATTTTGTTTAGGGCGTTTGCGTCCTGTCTTTCGGCACCGACTACCACTGCCGACGTTTCAGTTGTTAGTTTGACCGATCTCTCAGTTGACTGCGAGTGACAAGGAACTCCTGTCTGAAGTGGTTCTTCGATGAGCTTTAGTATGTTTTCCTCATTCATTTTTTTCGTGTTCCAGACGGTTCTATGTCTTGCTCGTCAGTCATACACTGATAAACGTTAGCCAATTCCGTGTATGACTCAGCACACCAGTTCACGCGCGGAGATTACAATGGCCGAAGATAATTTGAATGGCCGAATTATGCCCCATTCCGTGGAGATATTTTGTTTTTGGCGTACGGTTTTGATCATGCTGACAGCCTCCATCCTGACCGCTTGCTCATTGTAACCCAGCATGGCCAGCATGACGTTTTCGGGGTGTGCCATATGCATGCTTCTCGTCGTGGTCTTTGTAATGGTTTCCATCTCGATGCCGTGGAAATGCTCTTTCTGTCGTCTCATCTGCTCGCACAGGTGGCCGGCCGGGCCCATGCACCACATTCCCCACTTCTCTTTTATTGCCATCACAGTTGGCACATACACACACACACACACGCAACATATTTCACTAGGCTACATAGTAGAACAGATGGCTCAGATACAGAGAAATAATAGCGTAGAATACGGATCTGGGCCGTGTACCATCTCGCCATGTACATTTTTTCTTCATGCACATCATCCTACATACTATCAGTGGTACCATTGGTCGAGGACTTAGCACATTGATACATCAGCCTCATATCAGTGCTTAGGCCCTGCTCCACACGTGATGGCAGCTCTGGAAAATCCTCAAACATTACCAGAGCAAACGCAACATCTAGCTTGTGGACATCTCCCACAATACATTTTCAAATTGGCCCAGAGAACGTGCTGGGCCCGACTGTTTTTTCGTCCAGCAGTCCAAACAGAGCTCGATGGGGCAATTCCGCCTGGTGGCACAAGCAAATATTTCGACCCACAGGTCGCCCCATCAGTTGTTCAAAATGTGTCATCCATCACCCCTACCACCTAACAACCTGGCTGGTTTCATGGCCACCAATGAAGGCAATGTTTTGCGCGCCTGCCACACGATCATGCAGAAAATCTTTGAGCTTTTGCGCGACGCTGCCCGGTGTGCTTTCCGTCACACACAAAATGAACTACATGCACATCCCCGGGATGCATATTTACAGAGACATGGTGTACACTCATCTTTTCATACGACAAACGACCCGATTTGATTTGATTACGACAACTCTCGTTTGGTCGTCACGGCCATCACAAAATACGGCAGCACAGTCCTTCACCATACCATATGCGTCTATTTTACACTTTCTGCTCACATCAATAGCTTTTCGCACCTTCGATTTCGTGATTACATCCATACTTCTTCTCCAAAAGCGACAGAAACAATGTCAATATTTTAGATGCCTTTCTTGCACCGGTATCGGTAGCGTCCAGTGTCTCCGCAACGGCAGTCATATTTAATGATTTGCTTCTCTTAGGTAAGTGCCAATAAGGCATGGTATACTCATTTGATTCATCGGCAGATTCTTCGGGTGTATCATCATGTTGTCGCTGCTGAGACTGCTCGTCTGTTGAGCCGGCTTCGAGTCGGGAAGCGCGTGCGACTGACTGCGACATTGACTGTGCTGCCATGTTTCTCCATTTCAGCGACGTCGCTCGATCAACGTCACCTATAGACTGCAGCTTTTGCCCGATTTTTTCCTCCAAAAAAATGTACGTACCTACATCGTCGACATGTTCATTGAACATGTCGACGATGTACATTTTGGTTTGTAGGATCCACCATACATCATCGATCTTAATGCTTAGAATGTATTAGATTCTAGGTATACCACCGCTGTGCACAATATTTAGAAGATGAAAGCTCACCGTGTATTCTGCTAATATCTACAAATTTTCGATTCAAATGTTTAGACTTGGACACTGATGGTCACCAGTTTGCCATCAGTCTAGTTTGCCATCCAATAATTAATCTAGTCGTCAATATTACATGGTCGCCACAATATCGCCCAATGCAGTGTGAAACGAGACGTCTAACACTAGCGCCATCTATGAAGAAAACCTGAACTATGCAAACGCTTCATTTGAAAGTTAATTTTCAGTATCAATGGATTATGGAAGTGGACTGATTTTGCTGTCAAGTGAATCTCAATTGTCCAAGCTTTAATGCAAATCACTATTTTATGCTATATTTTGCTTCTGTTGGTAACCACAGCTCAAAACATGTTAAAAGTCCAGAATTCGAAAAACTTCAATCGATCCGTGCGGGCAAAGAAAAATCGAAAAAGTTGAAAAGAAGTTGATATTCGGAATCACCATAAAAACTATCAGAATAGGGGGAGTTAGCAAAACATTTCGGAAAAAGTCTTAAAAAAGTCACCCTAGTGGGGAGCCCGAAGAGCCGAAACAAAAACACTTGCATGGTATCCACAACACTTTTTAAAAACCTCCTGGTCCCTCCCGTAGATACCAGACCAATTTCCCACCCATCGCTGGTGGGATTAGTGCTAACCCGGAGAGCAGATGGGAAACAATTCCCGCCACACAGCGTGACCTTGTCTTCCGTGAACTGGCGAAGTGTTTCGTCTCATGGTCTCCATTTCAGCGCCAAAACGGGTGTGACAGATTTGGAAAGATTACTCGATGTGAGAAGTTGAAAGATGGTGCTTTATATGCAGAGTTCGAGTGGGCGGCAGAGGCGGAGAAAGCATTGAAGGCGTCCGAATTTACATACAGTGTACAGAAGCGGGATAGGAAGGTCGATGAGATCATCTAAATCAAAATCGAGCCGCATCAAACGAAAAACTTATCGCGTGGCATACTCAGCTTTTACGACTTGAAGATAGGATGAGATCGTCAATGGGTTGTCCAAATTCGGAGTAACGGAGCGAGGAAGATGAAGATGAGAAGAGGTACAGGGGCAATTACAACACACAATGTCACTTTAACTTTTAACACAATGGACTTACCGTCAGAGATACGAGTGGGCTACGGGCAAATGAAGGTTTGTGTCTTCTTTCCTAACCCCATGTGATGTTTTAAGTAATCAGTTCTATTAAGTAATCAGTTCTATTAAGTAATCAGTTATATTAAGTAATCAGTTCTATTAAGTAATCAGTTCACACTAATCAGTTCTACAGGAATCGTCCAGCCTGTAGGAAATGTGTTTCATCTGACCATAGTGCTGATCATTGCACAACCGAGACACCGTACTGTGTAAACTGCGGGCGCCGACAGCATCCCCATCTCCTTTAACCGCACATGTTTGTCTTATGCCAAGTAAAAATAAATAATTGCAAATAAACACAGCCACAAGGTAACTATCCGCGAGGCTAGGGAAATGTATGAACAGCCCACCATAAAATATCCTATGCATCGAAGGTTAGAATCACCACACCAATCCCACATCAGATACAGGAAGACAAAACCAATGAACTGATCGCACATTTGTGTGTACTCCTCCGCTCCTCTGGCGTATCCGTCGCCTCGCCAGCCACACCACAAACGCAAGTGACTCTGAGGCCTTCGAAGCGCCAAAGCACGCTGCTTCGCCGCTACCAGCCTCGCCGCCTCCTGCCGCTACGTCGCCGGTTACAAAGCAGGCTCCAGAGGACTGACAGCGTGCCCAACGAACTAAAAGACACGCCAAGCACTCTAACAACGACCTGGAGTCCTTATCAAATTAGAATCCTTATCCTGGAGTCCACTTCAACCGATGCCACACCAAGCCAGCCCATCCTCGCACCATCCAAAACTACGCCAACCCCTCGATCTAGTTCTGGAGAGGGCGGCGTCGTCTCCCGACGGGTCCCGGTGGTTGCACCCCTGGCGATCCGCCCGGGAGCATCCGATATGGGCGCGTCTGGACGAGCGGCACGTGTTGGGTCTAGGGAGTCGTCTCCGGGTGCACGCGTTGATCGACGGCCTCCCGAGGCGACTCCTCCATCGTCTTCAGCCCCTAGGGTCAGCCCTGTGGGTGCCCCGGACACGGGAGAGATCATGGGCCCGACTCCCACACCACCCCATGCGGCGTTGACTGGGCGCAAGCAAGCCCCCCCTCCCACATGGACACCATCACTACCCGATGGAAGACAACACAGATCTCGCCCCAGATCTCCATTGACGCCAAATCAACCTCACATCTCTAGAGTAATAGTGTTATATTTTAGCAGTTATTTTTCCTTCAGACGGTCCCTCGAGAAGGAATTCAGCAAGGCAACATTTAAGTCACCTTTTCAGTCAAATCCAGTCCAGCCCAGTCAACCATGCCATCACTAGTTTTACAATGACACTGTAGAGGTATGAGGACCAGCCTAGAGGAACTCCAATTTATGATGACTGAGTACACCCTTGTAGCCGTATGTCTGCAGGAGACCAAGTTTTTGGAGGGAATCCCGTTATGTTTAAGAGACTACCAGGTTCTTCGTAATGACAACCCAACAGACATAGTGACACATGGTAGTTGGTGGCTGCAATCACAGTTATCCTGCACTTCCGCTTACCCTGCGGACGAACCTGCGGGCGGTGACATCGCGGGTATCCTTCGGACACATACATATCAGCATTTGTTCGAGCTACCTTCACCTGGTGGACCTTTATCCTCAGCAGAACTCGGGCGCCTGCTCGCCGAGTTCCCTCCTCTCATTTTGCTCTTGGGAGACTTGAATGCACATCTCACAACCTGGGGTGCTCTCATAGTAATGCATGTGGGCGACAACTGGACACATTTCTCCTCGAGGAGTCGTTATGCATACTTAATATAGGTACGCCCACTCACATAGCATTACCATCAGGAAGTACCTCCGCCCTGGACATTAGCGCTGTCAGCCCCCAGTTGGTTGGATCTTTAGACTGGTCCATTGACTCAGATCCTAGAGATAGCATTTTCCGGTTTGGTTTCAGCTTACCAATGGAACCATTCTTGGCACAAGACCACAACGTTGGAACTACAAGAAGGCTGATTGGCCATATATCACCGTTATACTTCAAGACATTTTTAAAATTAAGAAAACGGGAATGGAAGTGCAATATCTATAGAGGATTTTTACCTTAATAGTCTTGGACTGTACAGCAGGGCGTATCCCACGTCCTTCTGGCAATCCTCGACGCGCGCCCGTGCCATGGTGGACGGAACAATGTGTAGAATAGTTTTTGTCCCCCCTGCTTTATCAGTCATTTCGCGTATGACTGGGGAAAAACTTCTTTTGGCTCCGTGAATAGTTCTATGGACCTCGGCGTTGGCGATATTTAAAACCCCCGGGAGTATTCATTATGTAGCTCTAAGCCTTCATCTCAGAGCTCTGATCTGCACATCTTGACAGGCGCCTCAAAATCCAGCACTTATATTGTGCAATTAATCAACAGTCAAACGGCCATAATCTTCAGATTATAATGGTGCAGGTTAAATGTTCGAGTTAATACCATAGCTTCATCTTGACAGAGACAGGCACAACTGCTTCACACACGATTCACACGGCCATCCCGCATCTTCATACCTCTCGACAGTCACATTTTCATACAACATCTCTGTCTCTCATCTCCCGTCACAAGTTCAGATATTCCAAGAGGCAGCAGTGGCAACAGATATTTCGGCTTACATACGGACCGGTCTTCATACACGCTACTTCCCCAAGTATTCAAGCGGTTACATCTCCACAGTCACACAGCGTCTCTCGATCAGAGTCTTCAGACATACCTCAGACGTACCTCAGAGTAGGGGCCGGCGGCTGACCGGCGGCGGCCAGCCGCCCGCCAGTGGCGACCGCTCGCCTCGACCGCCCGGTGACAAGTTCTCTACTGAGCCCTCGGCTCCGTCGCGAGGTAAGACCCAGCCCGCGACACGTCATTGGTCACGCGACTCAGTCCAGGGCATCGGCCCTGACCAGAGAACAATGGCGGACTCTGCACCCTACTGCGACGGCGGGCGCGCCGTACCTCTGAGACATCAGAGACAGACTCTCTGAGCTCAGTCCCTCTGTGGGAACCACTGCTGAGTCTGCGTCTTGGCAGCCTCGCGTCGGCTCGGCGTCGACATCTGAGCTGCCTCAGACAATGCCAACTCGGCAACTCCGCATTGTACACAGACAGTCGGCAGATCGGGGCGCTGCAGCCCAACTGACATTTCACACGTCAGTCACATGACCATTCATCCAGCAGTCATCCAATACTCCACTACATTCATAAATCATTCACACATACATAGACTAGACACACGTGCATCATATAAATATGCCATACACCTGACAATACAGACATTAGCCACGGGGCATGACATCTGTCACACCTCTGTCATGTATACGCACACACACATACCTGCCCATTGGGTTCCCAGAAACCGGGCCGCGGTATCGAGGTGCTTCGACCATAGGATGATGAAGGATATCATCTCGCAGCTCGTCGAAGCTGGAGTTGATTATCAATTACCTCCATCAATTATGAGTGAATTATCAAGTGTCTCCATTGACTATAATGAATGAATTATCAAGTATCTCCTTTGACCGGAAGGGAGGGGTTTGGCCTCGGCGGCCGAGTATCGAGGTCACACCTTCAGCAGGCAGGGCGTCTGCCGGAGAGGGAGGGGTACAGGGCAAGGTCCATTGCTCGGCCTCGACCGGAGCGGTGGCCTGCCCACGTAAGCAGCCAGTGGCTGGCCCCGGGTACCTGTCGGGACTGTCGAGCCAGTCGAACAGTGGGGAGGGGGCTGAATTTCTGGAATTAATATGCCCCCCACAGGAAGCTTTGCTACAAATGTCGGGAGGTTTTTCGTGCTCGTCGACGTGCTTTCCGAAACTTTGACCGCAACAACACCTCGGCAAACCTGATCGCTTTGCAACAAGCCAGGGCAGCAGCACGACGTACAATCCGGGAAGCCAAGGGAGCGTCATTGCGACAATATGTTAACAAACTGAACCGCTTCACTCCTACGACACAGGTATAGTCCCAGATGAAACGAATATCCGGATGTTCTAAATCGACACTACCAGTCCGGTACGTCGCTTGTGATATTATTACACAACCTCTGAACGTAGCGAACGTTGTTGCTCGCATCCTCGCTGACCGAAGTCCAAACAGCGACTTGAATTCCGGTCTTAGTCAACAAACGATTCGCTGCGAAGCATCGCGGATTGATTTTACCAGCGTTGATAAACACTGCTATGATGAGCCATTCTCAATGGCCGAGCTAACGTCACAGATTGCTGTACTGCGTCTCGTGTCCGAAGGATCAGACATCATCCATAATGAAATAATGAAATGCTCAAGCACCTCCTCACAGCTGAGGTCGAAGTACTTCTAGCATGTTTCAACTTTCTTTGGAAGAGCGGCAGATTTCCACCTTCTTAGCGTGAAGTGACTGTCATTCCTATGCTGAAGCACAACAAGACTGATTTTTACTGTTTGCACTACCGACCGATTTCCAGGACATGGTATTTGTGTAAACTGATGGAGAAGATAGTGCCAGACACCACAATTCGCGCGTTTTAGAGAAAACGACATCTAGGGGTTCTAAGTTCTTTGATATTGAGGGCGCCTGCGACACGACAAGAAAACAAGCTATTCTTTTGATGCTCTGGAGCTGTGGTGTGCGTGGCTCTATGGGACATTTCCTTCAGAACTTTCTCACTGATCGAACATTTCGCGTCCATGTAGGAAGCTCAATGGGTAATCGGTCGACGCAGGTCAGCGGTGTTCCTCAAGGAAGTGTTCTTAGTGTAACTTTATTAGCATTACTGATTAATAACATATGAGATGGTCTGCCGTGTGGCATTGTGAAGCCTCTTTTCGTTGATGATGACGAAATGTTGTGCTCGGCATCACATTCATACACGATGGAAAGGCAACTTCAGCTTGCTACATCTCCTCTAAAGTAGTGGAGTAATTTAAATGGTTTCCGTTTTTATACACGGAAAACTGTTAGAATGCATTTCTGTCGCCGCCGTAGCTGCCAGGATTTGAAAATTAAGCTCTACGGAGAGCAGATTCCATTCCAGCCGGTGGCTAAGTTTTTGAGCATTATGTTTGACCGTCGTCTTACATACAAGGACTATCCGAAAGTGTTGCGGGAGAAATGCTCCAACTCTCTCAACATCATGAAGTGTGTTGCCCGCACTGCGTATAGGGCAGATAGGGCACACTTTTACTTCCGTACCGGTTGCTGATCTGTTCGGAAACTTGATCATAGCTGTTTTGTCTACAGTTGTGCCAGTGCCTCCAATAAACGCATACTCGACACTGTCCACCATACCGCCTTGCGTACAGCCACAGGACCATTCCGAACCTCTCCGACAGAAAGACTTCTGGCAGATGTTGATGAATCACCGTTTGCCCTGAGACGAGATAAGCTGGGACTTCGGTATGCGTGCAGGGTGAGACAGTCTCCTCTGAATCCGGCATACAAGGGCCTATTTGGGCACCGTACGCTTGCGCTGTTCCGTGTTACACGTCGCAATATTCTGCCCCCGTTATGTGTGCAGCTACGTGAGCTAGTGGAAGGGAGCGGTATCCGGATGCACTGCATTCGAAAGATAATACCGCTGCCCATTCCCCTTGGGAATTGGTGCAGACGTCAGTGGAAATGACGTTGTCTGTGACTCACAAAGAAGAAGTTATCCCGGAATCGTTCATAGAACACGTTGACACCTATCACACGTGTACTGCCACTTTCACCAACTGGTCGACAACTGTTGATGGTGTAGTTTGTGGTTTTGTAAGTGGAGCCACGACCAGATCGTTTACGCTGCCTCCTCACGCAACAGTTTACACGGCCGAACTCATGGCAATCACGAAGTCCTTGTGCTTCATCGAAGTAGGGAACGATGTCGACCACGTCGTACTTTAAGGCTCTCTAAGTAGCCTTCGTGCGATAAAGATGTCTTATCCGCATGATCCTATCGTGCAGAATGTTTTATTGCGTCTAACTAAACTTAAGCGAGTGGGGAAAATGTAGCACTCTGTTGGATACCCAACCATGTCGGAATAGTGGGAAACGAATTGATTGACAAATCAGCAAAGCGTGCTGCCCGGAGCCAATACATCCGGATGCTGCCTCTCCCCGCAGCACACCTCGGCCAGACAATCAATATGTTTTCCAGGAAAAGTGGCAACAACTTTTGGACTCAACAGGACAAAACAAGCTGAGAACCATCAAGCCAAGTCTGGGGCGCTGGGAGTCATCATCCAGAATTTCACGAAAAGAGGAAGTGGTGCTCGCCAGGATGCGGATAATACACACCTATTGTACCAACGGCTACGTACTGCGGAATGAAGGCAGGGCAATGTGTATTCGTTGTGATATCCCACTGACAGCGTGACACATTCTTCTGGTGTGCCCTCGTTTCTCAGTCCAACGAAGACGATATTTTGGAAAAGAGTTGCCCATGCTGACGATGGCAAATCTTCTAGGTGATGGGTCACGTGTGGTTCAGAATGGACGATATTCGAGTTGCTCTCGCAAATGCGATTTGCTGTCATTTAATCACGAAGGTAAAGACATTGCACTTGTTTGGGCATAGTTAATACTCCTTACACTTGAAAGCAAACCGGGCCGGAAACTGAGACCTAGGCAGAAAAAAAACACTGTTCTGGGCGCAATATGATCAACATGGTCGATGCGATCTAAAGCCAAAATAACTAACTAGGAGACAGATGCTCGGGATGCGCAACGCATGTCAGTTGGGCAGTTTCCGGCAACAACCAGCTTATCAAGCAGTGTCTCGCGTCGCACTCTATCAATGCTTTCCACACAGTGGCGCCCATATATACAGACCTTTGTGCGTTAGAATTCGAAACCTCCTTGCTGAAAACCAACTGAAAGTATACAATGTGAAGTACACCTCGCAGCCCATGACAACCCCGTGGCGACTTCTATCACTGGCACCGGTAATATACCTCTTATTGGCTGACATCCATAAAAGGGATATTCTCCCGGATGAGTTTTGAACACGGACTCTGGAGCAGGCGTACAACAGCTACACAAAGACTTTCACAGATGGATCAAAGACTGGCGCCGGGGTTGGAGGTGCCTTTATAGGTGACATAGCCACCAGATCGTTTACTCTACCGAGACTTGCATCCGTTTACAAGTCTGAGCTGGTGTAAATTTATAAAGCACTGGGTTTCACAGAGGTCGGAGATGAAGAAGATCACGCAATTTTAACCCATTCATTGGGCAGCCTTTTCGCACTTGATATATTTTTTCCCACAGACGCTTTAGTACGCGATACCCGCCGGCCCCCGCTTTTATTAGATCAAGCAGGAAAAGTCGTCCACTTCTACTGAATTCCTAGCCACGTAGGTATCGCAGGAAGCGGACAAGCCGACAGCGCTGCTAGGCGAGCGGCACAGGCTTCCTTGCGTAGAACATTCCCAATTCCTGTCACGGAATTGACTAGCCAGACTACCCAGTGATCTGTGACACTGTACGGTCTACGCAGAGAACACACTTACGTCACCCATGGTCACTTACTCAATAGTGAGAATTAACCACTGTGTCCTAGGCATGGTGCAGTTCTAACAGTTCATCACGTTCTGATTTAATTCCCGAGGCATCGCCTTGAGCGTCGACGTCATTTCAGGAGTGACCAGGCTTGCTTCTTCCTAGTAGTTTTAAGTGATCAATCACAGGTCGTGGAATACTGAAAGCTTTTCAGTTTTCTATCTGATGTGAAATTTGTGCCATTTACCCGCGGCGCTAACACGAAGATGCACCAGGAAGGATACTTGCAGTACAGTGGATATATATATATATATATATATATATATATATATATATATATATATATATATATATATATATATACATATATATATATATATATATATATATATATATATATATATATATATATATATATATATATATATATATATATATATATATATATATATATATATATATATATATATATATATATATATATATATATATATGTATATATATATATATAGGCAAATATGTCTAATGGGGATAAATACTTGGGAAATCCGGCACGCCGGGCTGGAGTGGCCAATGCGATACCTGCAGTCAAGTTCGAACAGTCTGGTAATAACCGGAAAAAAATAAACAACCCGTTTAGCTGTGAGCAACACCGTTCTAGTTTTCAGGGAGCCTTCCCATTACTCGACAGCATTTCGGGCTATCAAGGACATTCTAGCTCTGAGATGAGCCATCAGTATTCCTCGCAACCATCGGTAGTCTTTGGTGACTCTCCTTAGATCTCACGGGGCCCTGCTCTTCTCATCGAAACCCCTTGCAAGCCTCTTGGGCATCCTATTCCAGTCCAGTCCTCTCTAGCTCTCAGTGACCAATTGTAATCGTCAGGGGCCCTCTCCAGCTGTTAGGGCCCTTTCCATTCCTTGACAGTCTTTCTAACTTCAAGGGCTTTCTAGCCCTAAGTCTCAGTATTCCTCACAACCATCGTTAGTCGCATGTACTCTCCTTAGCTCTCAGGGGGCTCTGTTAGCCATCAGGGGTCATCTCAAGCTGCTAGGTGCCCTTCCCAGTTATCGACAGCGTTCTTGGCTTCAAACACATTCTATGCTCTGGGGCGAGCCCTCAGTATTCCTCACCAGGGGCGCTGCCAGGACTTTCTTAAGGGGAGCCGACCTCCCCCCCCCCACAAAAAATAGAAGGTGATGAAGCAGGGAAAACTTCCTGCTGGGGATTTTTCCCGCTATCTTCGCAGGTTTACGAACTAAATATCTACTTTGATCGCCTATTTCCTATTGAAAATGGTACATTATGGAATCTTTGTACATTTATAAAGTAACGCTTGAGTTTTGCTTGTAATACCACATATAACGGCTATCCTACGTTTACTGCTACATTATTGCATGCAGAATTGCATTATTTTGCAATTGCATCATTGCACGCACGCGCACACACACGCACACACAGACGCACACACACACATACACACACGCACACACATGCACACATACACACACACATACATACACACATACACAATATACACACACAAATGTGTCCATACACATACACAAATACACACATACACACATGTACATATACACACATACACATATATAGACATGCACACATACACACAAGCACACATACACAAATACAGACATACACACATACATACATACACACATACACATATACACACATATACACATACACAAATACACACATACACACATGCACACATACATACATACACAGGTGACACAATGACACAATGAAACAGGTGTAAGCGAGACAAATAATTAATCGATTTGTCAATAAATCTGAATTAAGCCAGCCAGTGTAATAGTCGGGGACTACATTATTTTTGGACAAGAGACATCATACACCTCTCTTTCATTTTCGCTACACTCGTTGCAACCGAGCTCATTGCGGCCTTTCCAGCTCATTATATGTTGCCAAAGTCCGAAATCCATAGCGATCAATTGCTATTTGTCGACATGAGTCCAGTGGTAGCCTACTCACTGAGCTACCAATGTTGTTTGTCCAATTGAGGGATGCAAAGCAGGAACGACATAGAGCCGTGTCTCTCACTTCATGGCTGCAGGGCAGATAGTCTCGTGACGACCTCAAACGCGACTTCCAGTCCTTGGACACTGGCCCGTGATCAACCTGGTAGACCGTCACGGTACGTCTAACTGTGAAGCGGCGCAGTATTTCCTGCCAATAATTGCTGTGACGCGGCACAGCCTACGTTTCTAGTGGCCAACTATAGTAAGGTATCCTTGAAGATACTTTCGTGACCGACTGGCAATGGATGGCGTGAGCGCTCTGGCCACCCCGCCACACCGGACGCCGACCTGCTGTGGCCCGGCCGCAGCAGCTGCTCCGCAGGGCGCTGCGGATTCAGCCCCTCCCCCCAGATCTTGAAAGCTACTGAAGCTAGAAGCACCACAGTTGAAAGGAAGATTACGGCTTTTGTGACCTCTCTGTAGTAGAAATTTGAAGACCTTAAGTCAATATCTTGAGGGCCAAATGAGGTGGAGATCGGCTGGTACGGCACGCCGCCACCCTGCCGCGCCGACCACATCTGTGTAGTGTTGAACGCTGGGCGACAGGCCGGGCCGGTTGACTTTGCATCCAAACAGTTCCTATATTTGCCAACATATTTCACAGATTAGTCTTGCATAGGATGCACATATTAATTCTCAACAATCACAAGATTGAATTACAATATCCCCGGCTGTTTATGAAATGTTGCTGAAAAAAAACTGGATGGGTGGGCGAATTCTGCCCCCCCACTCCCGTGAGCATATTAAAACGTAGCTTCCCATAAGCTTTTTTCGAGCATCCATGTGCCGTAAACAGCAACGTTGACTGTCGGGAGTCAGGAGTGATGAGCGATTTTACCCCACAGTACACGGGTCGGAAACGACACAATTTCTCTCGACAAGATCTCACAAATCACTGCCGGCGCCGCCACCGAGCAAGTATCCCTAGAAGCGTAACCTGAGTGATTCGAAGATCCGCTGACTACTGAGGGCGGAACACGAACACCGTGTGATTACGTGGGGCAATCAGTCGGTCAAAGTTATGTCTTCAGTGCACGCACACGCTTTAGTAACTTCTCACGACACGGTACAACGCACATAGGTTTGCATTACCATGAAATTGCATGTATGAGCCAGACAGACAAAGGCAGCCCCTCCCCGTGTTGCTCTAGGGTCCAAGAAAATGTTGAATTCCAATTCATGAGCCGAGCTTACTCCACGATAGCCACACACGTCATAAAATGTCATGCGATACAGATGGCCAGGTATGCTCTTATTAGTATATACTAAGTACATAAAACTACGCCCTTTGCTGATATCACATAACAAATCCAGACACTTTATAAAAAAACGGATTTCAGCAATGATCAGTGCATGTGCATTTCCATAGATGTATGCATATATATGGCCAATTCCACGACATGCGTTCCTGCAACGGCTTATCCCAGAAATTCGGACCGAAGTACTGGACCTCAAAAATATTATTTATTTTACAGACGGCAGAGCTGCACAGTATACAAATAAACATAACTTCATCAATGTGTGTCACCATCCGACAGATATTGGGGTACCCTGTGAGTGGCATTTTTGTGTCACATCTCATGGCAAGGGCGCTTGTGACGGCATCAGGGGCCAACAAAGCGTGTCGTGGCTCAAGCGATCCTCAAGCGCCCTCTTAACAACCAGATGCTGACGATGGAGGACATGTTTGAGTATCTGTCGCACAAGCTAGTCAGCTGCATCAAGTTCATATTTGTATTAAAGCAGGAGAAAATGGACGTCACGACCCACCTTACCGAGCGCTTCTCGAAAGCCGTCACGGTGAAGGGAACACAGGGTCACCACAAGTTGGCACCAGTGACCCACAACATCGTAATAGTTAATGAGCTGTCTACCGGTGCGGGGCGCGTGCTTATGGTAGCTCGGTGAAGTGAGTGCGATGATACAGATGTGTTGATTGTTATTATCGCAGTGACGGATCTCAGTGTGGACTGGGATTCTGACAAGGTATGGGATGATCTGCAGATCTGTAAATCATTGCATTGCATTGCATTAGCATACTGTATTGCAACATATTATTGTGTCGCATTGCGTTGTGTAATTATGTTACTTTATTTATTGCACCGATGTAGACGGCTCACGATCAAATTCAATTAATTCCAGGCTCAACATGTATCAATGGATGCGTCCGCGCCAGATTTGTGCTCAAACAGTTCAAGATGAATGCGATTATTCAGTCAATGAGGTTCATCTTTTCATTTCCAGAATGTGGGATTTGAAACGCTAGAAAGTTGATATTGAAGTGGTTGGCGGTGTTATAAACCCTTCAATGTTGCTGGTAAAATATGATCGTGCATTTTTTTATATGCTCAGAATGGTGGAGAAATATATTGCATAAGGTGAAAACATTTATATACCTTTTCTCCTCACAATTGACGATCTATGATATCATAAATCACCCTCCTTCGTTTTTGCATTTCCAAAATAGCATTGTGAAGGTCTCGAATGTCAAACTAGGTCACGTTATCTTATGACCCAAGCTCACGACTTCAAAAAATGCTGGAACAAAATGTTCGAAAGCAACACAAGGTGCAGTCGATCATGACGAGTTCAGCGATATATAGCTTCGTACAATTCTTGTTACTCTTCATTTAGTTCCAGGCCTCCAAAGACTTAGTAGGTAACGTAAAGTAGGTAGGTAAAGTAGGCACCTACCAAAGTAGGTGACGTAGCCTTAGTTCACAATGTCACGATTTAAAATAGCTCATAAACGAAAATTATAAATAGACAAAAGATGCAGCAGATTATGGTGAGTTCATCGATATATACTTTTGTACAATTCGAATTGTTCTTTATTGAGTTAAAGATATAAAAATGCACCCTTGCAAGATAACGCCTAAAAAATGCCAGAGGCTATAGCTCCCTGACCGTTGACCTGGTCTTTCTAAAAATGGTTCAGCTGGGTTCAATGCATCAAATAACCCCATACAATTATTTCATCAAAATATATAATATTGGGTATTCGAGTCAAGTTGTTCAACTCCGAGTCGCTTGACAAAATACTTCATATATCATGTTGTGCATGGATGTCACGTGAGGTTGCAAATGTTGCATAATACAAGATAATATAATGGGATAAGCTCAAAGTAATTACGATGCAAATTTAAGAAGACGACAAGCGTAAGAAGGATTGGGACTCTTTCATGTAATTGTTGGCAACAGCCTCCCTCCATTGCATAAGCAGCACGCAAATACACCGATTCATGTCATCCGGTGAGTGATGAAGTCACCGACTTGAACCCCATGGAGAACGCCCGGAGCGTGACTGAGAGCGTCGGAGAAGCAGCTGGACTTCCCTCTTCACCAGCTACGAGTGGACCAGCTGTGGGAAGCAGTGTCATGGAAGTGGGAGGAGCGTCACGTGCCGGTTCAGTATTTCCGGCGGCTAGCCGTTCTCGTTGGTGAATTGCAATTAATTATCCACTGCAGTCAGTAATCTGGGCCATAATGATATGGTGCACATGAAATACCTACCACCTTGCAATGATTTGTGCACGCAATGTTCATGCGCATCAAGAAGATATTGACATATCATTTCGTGATGGTGAAAAACATAACAGTAAACGTGTGAATGCCTACGGACATCAAACGTAGCTAATGGAGACAGGAAACGGAGGAGTCATTTCCGTCCACAACGAGATGGCCCATAATAAAGTCGTGAACTTTTTTGAACTCAAATATTTATTCTGAAGTTAATGCTTCACATAGCGCCCCTTAACGTCGCCTCACTTATTCCTTTAGCGCTTCATTTAACACCGCCGAGATCAGGTTGAATTTATCGAAGCCTTCCTTCATCTCCTTGGATTTAATGATAGCAACACTATCTTCTTTAGGTATACAGGAATGAATAGAATGCTTGCATTACGGAACATTTTTGATCGCTTATTTCCGATAAATGTACGCGCAAATAGACACGAGGTGCCATTAAGATATCTGAGGAGTTATCGATATATGGTGTGTATCGAGATAGCTTATCAAAGATAAGCTGTGACATAGCACAAGTACCACATATACGTATACGGTGACACCGGTCTGTGGTTCGAGGAGGAGGGTGGTGAAGAGTGGTTGAGGAATGGTTGAGGAGTGCATATGCTGCGGCTTACGCGCCGCAGGATGCATCTGATCCGGCTGAGCAGCTCCCAGACACAGGACACAGTCATCACGGCCGAGCTACGCCAGAGCCATCTATGAGAGATGTGCCGAAGCTTGCCTGCCGAGCGGTTTGGTACTATAACAGATCGCTTGTCGACCGGCAGCGCGTCCAGCGGAGGGGGGGGGGGCAACGAGAAACTGCACCCTCAAGCCACGTTTGGACGGGTAAACTTCCTGGACTTCAATGTGTGTAGGGTTGTTTTCAAAAATGTGCTCAAGCATGAAAAACATGTGTTGAAATAAAATATATGTGTTATTCAGTTTAATTGAACGTTGATTCAAGCAGTTGATTTCTAAACTTGATGTAATGAAAATTGTGGGGGGGGACACAATTCAAGGAGGCAATGGGTGGGCCCAAATTGATTGAAGGGAACACTCCATAGGGTCCCATTTAAAAGTTGGAATTATTGAGGGAAGCCAACATTGAGGGGGCACCTCTCAAAAGTATACAAAACAACACCTATGGTTTCAAGATATGCCAACATATCTTATGTATATATATATATATATATATATATATATATACATTACATATATATATATATATATATACGTCCGTTTATGTATACTCCGGCCGAAGGAAGCCTTTACATCGAACACTTGCCCTAGCATGGAATATTCGGTAGACGATTGCAAAGCACTCCTACAACGCCACATTCGCCAACATCCCCAGAATACATGGACACAACACAACTCAACACAACACAAATCCAACCACACCCACGCAATCAAACCAACGGTAGGCACATGGAACACATCAAATCAATCTCACAGACAAAACAAAATGTCATCCTCACTAGACTTAGAACTGATTGCACAAAACTAACATAGCCTCAACTAGAGGATTACCAATATACAACACCTCACTGCAACACACGCAGAACCACATTAAGCATAAGCCACATCCTACTAGACTGTAGAAACTTTAACTCTCAAAGACAACTACTTAAAGCATTCTGCCAAAGAGAGTGCATCACCCTGTCGCTTCCATCACTTCTTGGGGATATCACCAATAACTCCTTCAGTTGCTATTTGAATATCTGTACGCCACAAACCTAACGGGAGGACTGTAGACACCACATCACCAACACTCACATCAATACGCAATGCATGCCCACGAAACACTCGTAGGAAACACGTAATTAGCCATTCCCGAATGGCGTCGGACGTAAATGAGCCGATTTGCTTACACATTAGAAATAAATGGCTACCTTGAGGTGCCGTCAGACGTAGATGAGCCCACTTGCTTTAGGAAAACATAAAGCAAAATAAAAATAAGCATAGCGTAAAACGACTACCCCGGGGAGCCATCGGACGTAGATGAGCCGTAGATTGCCTTGCAACGCATAACGTAAAACCTCTATCCAGAGGTACAGCGGTCGTAGATGAGCAGAATTGCAAAACACTGTACTAACCCAACTGACAATCCTACATGGCATGCTTAGACTAACCCGCTACTAACAACTAACACGCGGCGGCCTGCGTTATAGGCGGTGTGGACAATTTCCTCCTTGTTCGCAAGGTAAAATCCCTCGGTGCTCTTCGACAAGAGTAGGCTAAAGCCGGCACCCTGGCAAAATCAACTTCTCACCAATCTCGAAACACCCCACCCCCACCCAAACTATAAATTATTTTTCGGAGGAGTAAAGTAAACTTAAATCCATTTAGACATCAGGAAGATGTCCCCAGCCCAAGCCCTGACTTCAGCACCACACAAACTATGACATAAAACTCCTTTAACGTAAATGTCCACTTGCCTGCACTTTGATTGCAAACACTCGCTTTAATAGACAGACATGTAACGCACTGGCTTTAAAGGCGGGACAAATGACCTTCCCACACGCCTAAAAAATCACTCCCCCCCCAGCCGAGTAAAATGATGAAGGTCGGGTCCGAAATGTATCGCGATGATGCAAACGTTGCGCTTGAAATGCAACTTTTAACTCTAATAATAAAAATGCATCACTCTGCATCTAGGCATCTAGGTGGAATATATTACAATATGCAGCATAACCACGTATAATGAAATGATATAACAAAGCAGAAAGACAAACTTCCTGAAATACTCCATTCTAATCACGACAACTTTGTATTTGGTACGCAGTATTTGTATCAGCTGCAACTTAGTTCAGAACCGATCGTACCATTGTATTTGTCTGAGATATAAAAAAGAAAATGATGCGCATATATATATAGATAGATGGATAGATAGATAGATAGATCGCATGTTTTGCACGTCCACTGATCGCGCACAATGTTGTATATATATATATATATATATATATATATATATATAATGACATGCTTGCTTTGTTTTGACAACTGATCATGCCTGGATAGTGGATACTCTCGTGAAAACAGCCCTTCATGCCTTGCGGTTTATTAAGTTTTCACGTCGAAACGCAGCGTGAGGCCGCAAATTATCGCTGCCCAACCGTATCTATAAGTCATGTGTGCACCCCGCTCGCTTGGTGTCGACTGCCAGGAAGTGGACGCTGAAGTGAAGCACCCGCTGACTGTATTCGCTTCTTGTGTGTTTATTTTATGTGAAATACATGACTACCTACCAAAAATGTCCAAGACAATCTAGCCATATATGATGCTGCATGTCCAGCAATACTATATCTAGTAGTAGTTTGTGGCAATATATCGACTAGGGTCGGCACCCCTATTGTTACCGAAAGGGTTGTCAAGGTTGGGGTCGGCTTCCTGTGAACACAGGAAGGATTGGCACCCATGTGGCTACCGGAAGGGTTGGCAGGGCTGGGGTCGGCGCTCCGTGGCTACCGGAAGGGTTGGCAGGGCTGGGGTCGGCACCCCGTGGCTACCGGAAGGGTCGGCAGGGCTGGGGTCGGCGCCCCGTGGCTACCGGAAGGGTCGGCAGGGCTGGGGTCGGCGCCCCGTGGCTACCGGAAGGGTCGGCAGGGCTGGGGTCGGCGCCCCAATCGCTACCGGAAAGGTCGACAGGTTCGGTAACTCTGTGGCTACTGGAGGTGGTCAGCCATGCAGTTTATCTCAGAGTCACACTAGATAATATACCCATTAATATGCCAAGGCATGTCTTCGGCTTGTGCTGCCGTTTATGTTTCATTTTCAGTGAAATACAAGAGAACGTAATCATTAGTTAACACGTGTACGATGGTGAAATGAAATTGGTACCGACCAGGGGCGGATATAGGGTGCAGTGGGCATGTGCCACCCCCCCTCCATGGAAGATGGCACCCCTCAGGCAAGGCTCGAGTTCATCCCCCTTGATTTTTCCCGCCAGAGGTGCTCCTCTGAGAGGAAAAGTCCCCTTCGGCCTTCAGTGTGCTCGAGTTCACCCACAAATCCTCGAATCATTCAGCCAAAGGCACCTCTTCCAGGTACTTTTTCAGTGACGCCCCTTCAGACAAAGTGCGCACACCAGTTCCTGGATCCGCCCCTGACCCCCACCCCTCCTTTAAAGCGTTTTCCAAGACGAAAAAACCGCGGCGGTTACAACGGAAGTTCCAATGTACAAGCCAACATCCCTGCATTTTACAGTTCTTATCTTGTCACTTGAATCTAAATGTATGGTCGTGCATGTGTAAGTGATAAAACGGACATATATAAATTATGTGAACCATCACTTAGTGGTTATATGACCTGCAGATGTTTATCTCATCAAAAAAAAACTGATAAACTGACTTTCACGATCCCTGCTTAGAGGCTTCCCGAACCCCCATAAATCCTGAAAGTATCGTGTTCTTAGCCGTAACCCTAGCCTTCTTAGGTGCCTACCCTTAGCCCACTTATTTCGCGAAATATTGTGGAGGATCAGAATCGTCCCACCCCCTCTCACATCCACTCTGCCACAGCGTAAATGTAGTCTCTCCTTTGAGCGTGCTAACGTTATGAATATTAAGGACACATTCTAAGCATAACCGTAGGCTTGCACGATTCTAATTTGTCTTCAATATGTATTCATCATGGGCGTATGAACATAGCGGGAAAGGGCGAGGCACTGTCCACAACTTTTCCGGAACCTCAATCATTAGCCTTGCTATCAGGGCTGTGTAATCCACGCAGTTGATGCACACTTAACCCCGAACTACTTACTAGTCTGCTACTAATTGATGCACACTTAACCCCGAACTACTTACTAGTCTGCTACTAATTGATGCACACTTAACCCCCAACTACTTACTAGTCTGCTACTAATTGCACGCTTACAGTAAGTTCGGTAACTTTTTCCTCAAGGTGGGAAGGGCGGCCAGCTTCGTAACTAGATAGGATTCTTAACCCCCGTATGTAAGCATATGCATAGCGGGTACATTATGTAGCCGATTATGTAAAAACTGGTGCAGGTGAACTGGAAGTGGCGCAAGCACTCTGTTGATTCTCTGTTTCGAACACTGCCGCCGATCCAGCAGCATGCCTTCATTTATTGACTTATCGGCCTTAATTTATTGTTCTGGCTGATAAGCCATGAGTCAGTAGGTGAACTTGTACCATCACTTCACTTTCGTGGATCGATCTGTAACGTCGTTCGTTGGATTTCAGGCACTTTGCCGCCGAGGCCAAGAACTGTGCGGCCTAGCGGGTGCTGACATTGAACTGGCTGAAGTAGGCCTCGGACGGTACGTTGGTGTACACCTGCTTATCAAACATCTCCCGCTTTTTGTCCTGTTCGACAGCCAGTCTCGTGTTCTCCTCGGCCAGTTGCTCGCGGATCTGCCGCTCCGTTCTCCCTTGCTGTCTGTCCTTGAGCACACCAAGACGCGCCTGTGCCAGCGTCCTCTCCTCCCAGCGATCCTGCTCCTGCCGCTGCAGTTGCGCGCGCCGACGATCCTCCTCCATCTGGATCTTCTGCTCTCGCTTGAGGTGCGCCCTCGCCTCCGGCAACAGACCTTTGTACCGGTCCACCTGGACACGTCGCGAACCCAGCGAAGAAATTCCGACGTACGGTGTCTCAGTGAGGAAGTCGCCGTAGATGGCGTTCCGGATCTCGGTCATGCTGTCCTCCGTCTCGGCCTGACGCTGGCCCGCCTCCACCTTCCGCCGCTCCTCCGCCAGCGCCTGGTTGACCTCTGCCGTGGCCTGCGGTGAAACGCTCCGTCAATGACATCAGAATCAGGATGAAGCACAGAGTCATGTTGATGCTGGTGGTGAATTGTAATGACACGCTTGATTAGGGATGCCAGGGTCAGGGTGAGGATAAGTGCAAAATTGACCTGTGTCGCAACTTGCCATGCCACACCCCACTCGGAAATAGCAGTCAAGATCAGGGACAGAGCTTCGGACATGCCTCCAGTCAACTGAAAAATTATATTGTTGTTTTCTTGCTACTTGAAGCGACCGGAAAACGGCGAGAACGACACATTGGTTCCCCCATCTTACGTACTGGTTCAGAGTACGACCATGATCGCCAAAAAAACTGCTTTCTTGAAAGAGTGATCAGAAGCGGCATTCTGCACCTAGGGACAGGAGGTCATATAACCTGGGAAAAGGAACTCATTGGGGAAGTAATCCCCTCGAAACTCTGATGAGCTTTGCTTCCATTGGGTGAAATATTACGTCGACTGGTAGTGTACCACAAAAACTAAACGAGCAAGGAAGTAAAGCATGTTTGTTTGTTTTTACGTTCATATGGGCATGGCCTGTCGAGAGTACGGACTTCCCGTTAACACCACAATGCAATTCTGCAGGTTTATATATGACCGCTTTGCAAACTGAAGACAGTCATCATGATAATGTGCATTATTGTACTTGAATGTCTCCGTCCGTCAATGCCTGTTCGCATCTGCGTCGGTCTGTCCGACTTGACCAGGATCAGTTTATCGCCCTCTATCTCCGCCCATGCCCATCTCGCACTCTGGTGTACATTCACAGCCTGAGTTCGAACTCAGTGATCACTTCAATTTCATGAACTCTAAAACAGTTATTTGCAGTCTGTCACTCGCCATTGTGCTTCAGCCTGGTTGTAATTGCAGAGGGCGACTGACGTGTCTGATGTGACTGACGTAATTAAATACATGTGTTCAGTAGGTCCTGGTATGATTTGGGCCAGGTGAACGTACCTTCCTCACTGCCTTTCGGCACTCTTCTTCTGCTTTTTCGGCTGCTATAGTCTTTGCATTCAGCTCTCTCTGTCGTCTCACTTCAACGCCATCAGACACTTCTTGCTGGCACTTGGAAGCTTTATCTGCAGCTAGCTGTCCTCTTAGCTGTTTCTCCCATTCAAATTCCGCTTTTCTATGAGCAATTTTCATGGGCCTTTCATCTTTTCCGAGAGCAAACGGTCCATCTGGTGGTCCAGTCTTCTTGTCGAAGTTATTAAACTTGAACACATACTGCGGATCATTGAGATCAAATTCAGTTGCTTGTTCTGGCCGCTGATACTCGGATCTGTATACGTTTTGCTCGACCATCAACGCCCTCTTTAAACGACACTCGTCTCGTTCTTTCAATTGAGCAAGATAATCTCCTTTCAGCACCGTTCGTTCATACGCCTCATCACGTTGCTGATCTCGCATGCGCTGCTCTTTGTTAATATTTACTTGTCGATTTAATGCTGGTAGATTAAGGCCAATAGTACGCTTTTTTGAGTCGAAGATTGCATTCTTCCGCAGATCTTCAGATCGCCTCCTACGTTCAATAGCAGAAAAATCGCGATACTCCGGTGCCAGATAGCTTCCATATACCATTGTTCCGCCGATTTGTGATCTTGTAACTACACAAAACACACTCTATCTTGTTGTCAAATATGTCTCTAACTGAGATCGATTTAAAATTCTTGAAACTTCCTGTTTAGTTATTGGCTTCACAAACGCCCTTCAAAAACACAGAAGCGAAGCACTTTCACAACTGGTTGGGTACAGTGCAGTCCACAATCAGTTTGTGCTTGTTCCGCTATATCCAGCACCACCACCTTACCTCTCTATCGCTCCAGTCCCACTCCCTGCCACCCTACACCAGCAACTCAAACCCGCATTGTTGATCGTGGCGTTGCCATGGCAACATTCCAATAGCTCACTTGGTTGCGAGTTGGTTGGAACGTCGGCCTGCATTGGTCTCCCCTGCCCTGGCAAAACCGGATTCAAGTCGCAATTCACGCGCTAACATATCCCCCCCCTCGGCTGGGAGGATCAACTGTCAACCGGCCCGATAGGGACAAGGATGTGGCAAGGTGAGGTGGCCAGGTCGGTGCCCTGGCAGTACGCACTCTCAGTTTAATTTCTATTGTTGAACTGAAAAACATCCCGAATGGTAGGCGGGATCTATGCACCAAGCTCTGCTCATAATAGGTCCCCGATAAGACATTCTGGCAAACATTCGGGCTAACGTTATTCGCAAAAAAAAGTATAATTTTGCGAAAACAATAGTGGTGAGCAAGTGAGTACTCAAGTGGAAGATGACGCTACATTCATAACCGACACAGAAGTTTCTCACAATAAGTTGTTTTAATACAATCAGCGTATACAAAGAACATGCATAAATGTCGGTTGTCTTGCGCTGCAGAGGCAGAATCTGCCCTCCACCCTCCCTCGGCGAATTTTGCGATAGCGAAACAAAAATGTATAAGGACATCGACATGAACCGTTAATATACTCGTTTCTGTATCAATTATGCACAGTTTGACAACAATAAAAATATCGGTTCGTCCCAGTTCAAGCGGATGTGATGTCACAGTGACGTCATGTCCCGTGACTTTCAACCCAACCTGAGGGCATCTTATACTTTGCTAAAACATGCGACATAAGATTTAAGCTATTTTTCGTATATTGTATGACAACTTAGGATGATGCTCTACAGCATATCTGGCTTGTTGCGTGGTTGCCCAAATCGTGGAAAGAATTGAATGCAATTATTGAATATAAAGCATTTAGGTACGACCCAATATGATTGCAGACCTTAGTTTCCTTCATGGTGTCCAATACAAGCCTCAAGCCTTCCAGAAGGTGCTTTCTCTGTCATGGATATAGGTTTCTGAAAATTATTGGGAGGGCACAATACATGAAGGCAGTGGGCGGGCCCAAATTGATTAGGGGGCATACCCCATGCGGTCCCATGTTAAAAATTGAAATTATTGGGAGGCACAATGAACATTCGGGGGCATGTGCCTTCCAAAAAGAATACAAGTCTACATCCCTGTTCTCTTGAACTGTCTCGAGAACAAAAATAAACACCTTGTCTCAAAATCTGACATATTTGTCTGGTTTATCACAAGACATCAAAACATTGTTTAGCATATTGACATTCCTGGACCTTGACCTCCACCTACACATCAACGGGCATAGCGACGTAATTATCTTTGCCAATTTGTGTTTCCAAGACTAAGTTATTGGAAGGAACTACATAATAACTAATCCAGTGAAATATTGCTAGCTGTGCAATAGCCTTAGTAATTTAGTCAGTGCAATTTGCATAGTGCACCTCGTCACTTTTGCGACGACACGACTGCCACGTGGCAATATTGTCACAATAAAAGCTTCGACCGACTTTAGTTTTCCACGACACAACGGCAAATGCAAATACTACGACGCGACATTACTGCTCCACGCCAGAGCTGCGACTGCAAAAACATCGATGCGGCTTTGTTGCTGCAGCCAAAATTTCAACCGGCTTTACTGCACGATAAGAATCGAATGCAAATACTGCAACACGCAGCTTTGTTGCCATACGACAAAGTTATGACTACAACTACGACGCGTCAATACTGTTGCAGCACACAAATTGACTGACTGTTGCGACATGTTACGACTGCGATGCCTGTTCTATCGCGTAAACCCTACGCATATTTGATCGCTCAACAACCTAACGGATGTTCGAGCACCGAAAAACTACGGATATTCGATGGGTTAAAGCTTATGTGTGTCCATCGCGTACGAGTGATGTGATCGTTGGATGTTACAGTTTCATAGTGGATGATTTTCCCCCATTTTTTGTACTGATTAGTGGACGATTTTATTGGATAGGGCTTAAGACAGCATATCCGCCTCATACAAATGAATGGCTATCGCATGTGCCGTTCGAAACTCGGAGGTATCCCGGCTAAAGCAAATTCACACACCTGACGTACTTGCCACACACGCAACACCGCAACACCACTTCCTGAGTTAAACTTAGATGACACCTCACCGCCGTGGAGGCCAACATGACCCTGCTGTTAGGTGTCAGGATGAGATAATTACTGTGGAGTAAAAAGCGTCACTTTGAAATCTAGCATACCTTTCCGACAATTGAGCGTGCATTGTGTTAAAAACGTGGAGCTCATGTGTCTTTATTATGCAAATATTTTGAAGCCTCTACCTGGGAATTGTTATTGAATTTACACTCAGACATGCACGCACGCAATATACAAGACAGATGCTACATTTTTGGCACACTTGCGAGCCAGTCATGTTCACGCGCTTGTTCTCAGACGCCCCCACCATAGCACGTTGTGCACAGGGCAGTGCTGTATATTTCTCGGATTCGGTGACCAGAGGACTGTTCCGGTGACACGAGACGAAACCGTACCCTCGGGGTGTGCCACCGAACCCAAGGATCTGCTTTTAGACAGATCATGCCCGTGGACCCGATGTCACGCACGCTGGTCGGTCAGCATGAAGCACGGCGAACACTCCCCTGCGGTGGCCGCCATCTCCTGGGTAGGAGCCAGCCAGCCAGCCAGCCAGCCAAGGACAATTTTGCCCGAGGTCAGACTTTTTTTCTCTTTTTTTCTTCTTTTTAAATAAATTTAATACGAGTTCTTGATGGGGTGGCTTTATGAACCAGGGTCCTATTGCTAAGCAGAGCTTGTTGCGCGAACCCTGGCCCCACCACCCGATTCATGAATTTCAGTTCAACAGCAGAATTTTGACCGAAAGTTTAACGTGTCGTCAATGCACCGACACGGCCGCCCGGTAGCTCGTCCCCAGCCTTATCGGGCCAGCTGCCAGCTGACCCTCCCAGCCGGAGGCTAAATGCGAGCGCGCGAGGCGACTCGAACCCTGTCTTGCCAGGACGGGGGAGACGAGTGCAGGCCGACGCTCTAACCAACTGAGCTACCGAGGCGACTTAAACCGAGGGCCTGCCACACTCGAAGCATGCTCACTAGCCGACTGCGCCACTGAGGTAGTCAGTTCACGTATCCTAAGGTCATGGAGTAAGGGCCGGTCAAAATCATGTCACCACCGATTCTTAGATTACAATGAAGATTTTGAATATAGATACATTGAAATGCATTGCATGAACGTAGACGGCATAGTCCAAAACTAAGTATAAGCGTAGCAACAAATAGAGGCAACAGTACGCAAGAATGGTCTCAAGTCAGGTCACAGGATGAAACGGAGATCCGTATTGGAACAAAATGTTTTCGAAGCATAACTGTGCTACTAATTATTGAATAAGTCGAAATGTATATCCTGGACCAATTATTTCCAATTATTTCCTCACATAGTGTTCCAAGAAAGCCAGGCTCCAGATCAGCTCCGGCCACTGAGGCATGACATGAATCGTCTCGGTAGCGGTAGCACACGCATCGCAAGCGTTCCGGAGGCGAAAATAAGGGCATTCACAAAGTAAAATAGATAAATGGAGTTAACAGGGTAATTTTTCGCACCGATTTCTTGTCTAATGTGAATAGGGCCACGAAGCCTCATGGCAAAATTCAGTTTTTTAATGGTTGGTCAAATGCTACAAGATCGAATTTAAAAAAAAAATATTTTTCCTATCATTCTTAACAAGGAGAAAACGCTTGGTTTTGCGCAGGTGTCGGTAGTAACTTCATCCTGAGAACAATGTCTTCAAAAATCGTCGGATTCGCGAGCTTAACACATATTTCCTTGTCTATAACCTTGCTCTTAACGGTGACACCAATTCCGAGGCCTCTCATTGTGCTGGACTTTGGCAGTTGGCTCAAGTTTGCAGCATGTCGTCGTTATTGAAGCAAAAATCACCTTCGTTTAACGACAAAAATCACCTTCTGAACACTTACGGCGATAACAGGGTGACGAACTGTACCACCCACGGCGTTGATTTCTGAAAATCATTTGGGGCACAATACATAAAGGCAATGGACGGGCCGAAATGGATTGAGGGGCATAATTCATAGGGGTCTGTGTCAAAAGTCTAAATTATTGGGGAAGGGAGTAAAGCCAACCTTGAGGGGACACTTCCCCTCAAAACTATGTAAAGCAACACCAATGATACCACCGATACTGATCTGTTTGATCTGACTTGGGATGTCAACCAGAGATGCAAATAAAAGTTTCAATTAGCTCCGAAGGGTCAAGGATGGACCTGCGTCGCACCGTTTACCGCATCTTTATCCAGTTTACAACAAATGTTTGGCGGGTCAAACTAAGCCCACTTTCCGTTGTGACCTTCGGCGCAGGATCTATGTGGGCTGCCCGCATCGGGCCCTCGTCTCAGCCCGCATAGCGCCATCGCTAGGTCATCGCATAGTCACTTGCTGGGTGGATGTTATGCTGGCGTGCGTCACAAGCCCTGCTAATCGGAAAGCCCACAAGGGTCCATCGCTGAAAGGTCTACATCGGGCCATAGCTGGCCTCTTGTGGGCAGCCCTTGCCCGCGTTGTCCGCACAAAGTCCTCACCTGCCCGCGAGTAGGTCGTTTGCTGGGATACCAGGAGGGGATCCAAGAACTGGCTGACGGGCACTCATTTGGAGGAGTGCCACTGAATGGTACACATTTTCAAACCTGAAAGGATTTAGGTGCGGGTGCTTAAGTGCCTTCGAGTGAAAATTTCAAAGGGGTGCACTGGAGCTTCCTGGAGCGGAGCTTTTTTCCAGTCGGAGAGGCGCCGCATGCGTATTTTTGAAAATTGTGGAACCTTTGACCTGATCTAATACCACGAAAGTCCAAACCGCACACATTTGGAATACGCTCGATCGCTTGGTGAGGGTTCCATGAACATTGGCCGAGATGTTTCTGAGATCCGCCATGTATGCAAGCCATACATTCAGTTTTTCCAATATTTGGTGATCTTTGACCTGATCCAAGGTCACAAGAGTTCCAACAGCATATATTTGGTAGACGCCCTATCGCTTGGTTAAGATATCATGAAGATCGGCCGGGCAGTTTCTGAGATCGGCCTTGTCTGGAAGCCAAACAATTAGTTTTTAGAAAATGTGATTACCCGAGACCTGGTTCAAGGTCGCGAAAGTACGAACTGGACTCATTTCTCATCTGCTAGATCGGTTGGTGCAGGTTTTATGAAAATCGATTGGATGGTTTTTAAGATTGGCGATGTCGGTAAAATGGTGTCTGTAATATAGCGTGTGCTATTGTGTCTCGTTTTTAGACACTCGATTTAGATTCGCCCACTTTCACCCAGCTGTATAAACAAACTGGTTTCGCTGGGGTTCCGTTCGGGTTGTGGTCGACTGGGAATGTTGCGTGCTGTGTGTGCTGATGATCTGGACTTGTCTTTTTATTGGCAGAAGTCTACAGTGTGTTTCGACATTTTGATTAACCTCAATCGCGTTTGATCAACACAAGGTAAGAATGGTAGAGTTGTTGGCAGAGGTGGCGGAGGTCATGGTGTGGTTTCTTGTTTTGGAAGTCCCACTGCGTCACTGCATTGGGTGTTTGTGTCATTTGAATAGTCAGGGTGTGACTGACTGAAAATATTGTGTTGTACAGAGGCATAGTGAAGGGGCCCAGGATCTTACTCCGGTAATCTTTACCTTTCGGCCGACACATACTGCCAAGGTTAGTGATTTGTAAGGAGGTGTACAGTGGGGAACAGTGACGTCACAGGAGTCAGGGAAATGACGTCACGACGTCGCAAGTGCTTCGGAGGATTCTGGTTTTCCGGTTAGGTTAGATTATATTATGCTATGATACATTTTGTATATTATGCTACATTATCTTAGTCTAGGTTAGGTGGTAATCTTTACTGACACCCGTCTCCAGTGACGTCACTTCCCTGACTCCTGTGACGTCACTGTTCCCCCTGTACACCTCTTTACAAATCTCTAACCTTGGCAGTATGTGTCGGCCGAAAGGTAAAGATTACCCTTACTCCCCCCCTAGCAACCAAAAATGTGTCAATTTGAAGATCAAAGTAAAATTTGATTCTTTGGATTTTTTTAAATACAATGTTTTTAATGTATTGAAGACGATGCAACAATTGATTTTCTCTGCAAATTATTACTTTTAAGTCAACGGCAGTCAGTCGATGCAATTGATGACATCACAAGTAATGAAATGTTCTATGATATAAACTGGGGGACGAGTGGTCTAGGGGTAAGATGCTCGTCTCACAATCGAAAGATTGTGAGTTCGAGTCTCACCTGTCGCTACTCTTCGCCCGCGACCAATCGGCATGAGAGATTGGCGACGCTATATGACTCAACGGTCGACGTGTCGTAAAACCAATAACCAACCAACCAACCAACCATGATATAAACTGTATTTCATGAGTCAACACTATAAACATTTGCATACCTTAATGGGATTGTCTGGGCTGTGGCTTGTCTGTTTGTACCTTGATGGTGTCGGACTGACCAGCGCTGTGTTCGGACTGTAGCTTATAACGCTTCGATGCTTCAAGAAGGGAATTATGAATCTTGTGGTTGTGGAATTCCTTTAAAAAAAATACTGGCAGATCTTGGAACAGTGAGCGAATAGCCTCACTGGGAATGACACTGTGTTGTTTGAAAAACTCTAAGCCTGTGTGACTGTCAGGGTGGGAATTAAGGCACTTCTTAATATATTTTATCTCTGAAAACATTTTTGCACTCCGGGTTCATATTGGATAGGATGGGCTTCACATGTACTCTGACACAAATGTGGGAACAAAGATATCAATAAAACAAACACAGAACGACATGCAAAAAAAATGCTGGTTATTCCACTTATGGCCACCACTCAAACTAATCACTTTTTGTAGCAGTCAGCAGCCGGACCACAGCTTCACACCCTCCATCAATCTCAACTTGCAAGATGATGTGCATGCACACTTAGAACACTTCTCCAGCTCTGGAGCTGCGTCTCGGAATACTTGCGTTCCTGCCACCCTATAGTGGGAAACTGACAGTTTTAAGAGACGTCCTCCGGAGTCCCGGAGGCCACCGATCAGAATTGGCTGCGTTAGCATTTTCTGTTCTGAAATCTGTCTGTGAACCAATCAATGCAAGGTATTTTGTATATGATGTCATAACCATTAGCAACTTTGAACACATGGTTAACAGTGTCCACACAAGTTAACAGTAAACACAAGACCTTGACTGATCCTTTGCTTTGATCACATCCAACTGTGGCGTGTGCGGTAGCAGAGTTGCGTTCGTATTACGTGGGAAATTGGCTGCGTAGGTAGGTATGCGCTCTGAGCTGAGGGTGAAGTGTGAAGTTTTTTTTTTTCATATGGCTAGCCTTGTACTGAGACCAACAGTGAAAGGAAAACGCATTTCTCCTGTGAGTTATAAGAAATGAAACAGTGCTGATTATTACGGGTCACTGCCAGGCGGTGCCATCCATTGTTCACTTCTTTGTTCGTATGTTTTGGCATTTGATTTGACCCAAAATGAGAATGATATTACTTATGCATATTATGTAGGTACTGATTTAGGTTTTTCCGGTCAGTTACTGGTAAACAGATTCCATGCATAAAAAAATAATGTCCATGAAAATGTACTCCGGAAGAAATCGGTATGCACTCCGACTTCCAACCCGGAAAGTAAGTTTCCCACTCTGGTGACTGTCCTCAAAATAAAGCTTAATAATGAAGTGAGATACTGGAGCACAACCCCCACATGGCAAAGCTAAACTTACACTGATACATGGTGTATCTTGCTTGTTAGATAAACCCGTGGGTCATTTGGTGCATCTTCTATTGAATACCAACGACCACACACATCTGAAACAAACATATATGACACATTTCAATACAAAGCTATCACTCAGCAATTAGTGAATTCAGCGCAGTACTCTATCCCCCCTCCAAGACTTTGAGGTCTCGAGGGGACCAAAGTCTGAAACACTAGCAGATCAGATGTAAACACATGTGGGCAACAGGTTGGGCAAACTGATGTCACATCATCCATCCGCATCCAAATGGATGTGCACAGGGCCCTGCAGCAGAGCAAACAAACCATCGTTCAACAAGAAGTTCAAACAAACGCCACATATCACTTGCCATATTCCTCACTGGGGAATCCGCAAACATACACCTGCACAAGCCAAAAAACATCGAATTACTCAGGTACACCGGCAGGAGCGCAATCAGTATTCCAAGTAATCGCTCACGTAACGAGGTTTTCTCGACTGCCGTGTGCTGCGGCGGGGGGTTGGTGCAGCGAGCACAGGCTCGGGGTACTGAGTTTCGTTGGATGATTCAGTCGGTGGTGACTGCACACAGGGAGGTGTGTGTGGAGTGGGCTGAGGTGGGGTACTTGCGTTATCCCGGGAACGAGTGTCACGAGTGTCGTTCGTCGGTGGTACCCTCGGTGGTCGTTCGTCGGTGGTCGTAGGTTTGGGGGGTCCCGAGAGTGGTATGGTTGCGGTATCGCCCTGTGTGGCGGGTACTATGGTGTGAGAGGGTGGCGCATGAGTATCACTGCCACGTGTATGCTCACTGTAACGATCCAGAGCTGGGTATGTGGGAGTATCGTGAACAGGTACAGGGGCGCGTGCTTCCAGGCGAGACAATGTACCGGGTGTGAATGAGATAGGAGGGCGTGGCATGAACGGAGTGTACGAGCGCAAGTGCTTGCGGTTTCGCAGTGTCACACGTCCGGAACCGTCTACCCTCACCACGTACTGGTCAAACTGTCGCACTTCAATGACGATGCCAGTTTTATCCCATTTAGTGGGATGAGGGCCGATTAGGTTCTGCAGGCGTACACAGTCCCCGACTTTGAGGGGAGGCAGTAACCGAGTGTGCTCAGAGAGGCGCTCGTGGGTTCGCATATGACGGTTTCGCAATGCCTCTTCACGGTTGACCAGTGTTTCCTTCCACGTGATGTGGGGTTGGTACTTGCCAGGGTGTATGGGGATAAAGTCCCGGATTGGCCTGCCGAAGATCACCTGTGCTGGTGACAGGGGTGTTCCGGTACTGTAGTATCGCGCGCTGGAAGTGGTCAGTGTTCAGCCCATCTCCTTCCAGTGTGTTGTCAGTTATCAGACGCTTGACTGACTTGACAGCAGTTTCTGCACGACAGTTTCCATGTGGAAATGCAACAGACGACATGCGATGCCTCACGCCCCAGTTACGCAGGAAGTTCTGGGTGGCAGTAGCGGTGAATTCCGGCCCACCGTCAGATGTGAGCTCGTCGCTAATGCCGAATGTGACGAATAATCGCCGCAAAGCGGCAATAAGACCGTGTGCGCCATTGGAGGATTCTTCGACTATTGGCCAGTTACTGTACCGATCCACTGCGACCAGGTAGTGGCGACCCCGGTAGGTGAAGTAGTCTGCACAGATAGCTTGGAAGGGGTATGCTGGCATAATGGGTGGCGTCGGTGGAGCACTTGGCTGGGAAGGAGTCATCCGGTTGCAAGCTGCACACCTGGCGCGTGTCTCTTCGATGGCCTGAGTCATGCCCGGCCAGAAGAAGGAGCTCGCAGCTCTTGAATCCATCATAGATACCCCTTGGTGGGCAGAGTGTAGTATGTGCAGTAGGCGCTCGCGAAGGGCTGGTGGCACGACGACGCGGTCTGTATAGAGGATGACCCCATCATATTCGCTGAGCTGATCGCGAAATCTGTAGTAGGGTCGTATGGAGGGTGGCATGTGGGCCGCGGACTCAGGAAAGCCGCTGTGAATGACTTCGGCGAGCCTGAGCATGTCATGATCACTTGAGGTCGCTGTTCGGACATCATCCCAAGTGATGGACTTGATGAGCTTCGCTGAGGAGGAAGCGCACATTGGAGAGCAGGGCTGTACGCCGACGTCGGAGCTAGTCTCGCGGACCGCAGCAAGGCAATCGAAGTCGAATCCAGTAGGTGTGCCTTCAGGAGGCGTGATGACTGCGGATACAGTGTCGTCGGGAAGATCAGGTGGCTCTGGCGCACCAACCGGGTGTCGGGAGAGTGCATCGGCAGCAGCGTTGCGTGTCCCGGGGATATGGACGACGCGAAATTTGAAGCGCAGGCTTTTCTCTTTGATGTTGCAGAGCCGTGGATTTGGGATCTCGTCAAGTGAGCGGTCCCCGAACACCTTGACAAGGGGTCGATGATCCACTGCTACAAGTAGGTCCGAGCAACCGAGGGTAAAGTGGCGGGCCTTCTGGAGAGCATCCACAACAGCCAGAGCCTCCCCCTCCACTGGGGCGTAGCGTGCCTCGGCACCGTGGGTAAAACGGCTGCCCACCAGCACGACGCGCCATCCGGTCTTGCAACAGAAGGGTCGGGTACCAGAGCACAGGCAGTGTTTCTGGAGCAACCAGTACCCGAGGCCGTCCTTTGACCAGTCGGTTGCGAGGCAGGTCGGGCGGGTCTTATCGAAGATTTCCACGCCCTGCTGTATCTGCTTGACAATGAAGTCTTTAGATTGTTGGAAGAGCTGGTCCAGTTCTGCAGTCCACACGAAGGGCTGACCAGGCTTGAGGAGGTCACGGTATGGTTGCACGTGGTCCGCCGAGGCGAATGCGTATGCAACTTGATTGATGAGCCCAAACCAGCTTCGCACATCCGTCAGGTTCCGAGGTGTTGGGAAGTCATCAATAGACTTCAAGATTCTTGGACATGGACGTACTGAAGAGGGTGTGATCTCGAAGCCAGCAAACTCAACCACATCCTTCGCAAAGGAGAACTTGGTTGGGTTCAGGATGATGCCATGGCGGCCGCACCGATCGAGCCATTCGACTGTCTGATGGAATGCCTCCTCGATGTCCGATGACCAGAGGAGAGTGTCGTCCACGCACTTGGTTTTCTGTGGGATGTCGGCAACGATGGTGTCGAACCGCCGGCTGTAGCCGTCGCCTGATGACACGTATCCCTGTGGAGCGACACGGTAGCGGTAACGTCCCCAGGGGGTGATGAAAGTAGTGTAGTGGCGATCGGCGGGGTGGAGGGGCACGGCGTGATACCCATTCCAAGCATCAGTGACAGTCTTTTTAGTACCGCGGGGCACTGCACGAGCTTGGTGAAATGGTGACTGGGTGTGATGAGTCTGTCTGGGTGCATGTCTGTTCAGAGCTTGAAGGTCAACAGTGCGCCTGGGCTTACCATTCTTCTTGGCAGTGATCACCATACGGTGACACCATGTAACTGGTGTGTTGGGTGGGACTTCTTCGATGACACCCATCCGACAGTCTTGGTCGAGGCCAGCCTTCACGTCTTCTTGCCAGTGAATTGGTACAGGAATTGGCTTATGGTGGGCAACTGGTGGAGCATTGGGGTCCACCATGAGATGCAATGGTGGGTCCTCCATGGCCGGCAGGAGTTGGTGGTTACACGTGTTGAAAGTACTAGAGGCGTAGTATGTCAACAACCATCCCTCGATCTTGTCTCTGTTTGCATCAGTCGGAGGGTATGGTGACGCAGTTGGTGGTGGTGGCGGGTGCTGGCGTCGAGGGCAATCGCAGGCAGCTGTGATGCATGACTCAGACACAACGGCGCTGCCACCGTGAGGTGTGGAGGCGACAGCCGAAGCAGTGTTGCCCGGTGGGTGTGTACTGATCTTGGGGAAGTCAGTGGAGATCATGCCGAGTACTTCGCAAGCTCCCCGTGATAGAAAGAACTTGTCGATTGCATCCGTGAAGTACACAATCTGTCTTGTCTCAGCGCCACCTGGCTCCCGTGTCGCTGAGATACGAAGCGGGATGGCACCGATGATGCTGATAGCTGCATTGTTGACTGCTGTCATCTGCAGCTTAATGGGTGAGAGGTGCCGTGTGTTCAGGCCGAGGTGTCGCAGCAGATTAGTCCCTGCTAAGCAGGATTGGCATCCAGTGTCAGCTATAGCATGAAAGAGTGGTGCTGTCGTAGGACGCCTGAGGGGAGTTTCTAGACCTAGAGCTCGTGTGTCGCATGGATAGTGTGACACAAAGATTGGGGTGGTTGGCTGCGGTGCAGATGGTCGTTTCTCCCATGTGTCCTGTAAAGAGTCAAAGACATGGTGATCCAGAATGATCTCACCAGACACCGTATGCTGCTTGAAGTCAGCAACTCCAACACTACACAGTGAGTCAAACACCATTTGAGGGTCAGGTTCCCCAACTTCAGCGACAGAAGTCGAAGAAACCGCCGAATTGGTAGGGCGGGCTGTGGATGGAACACCATTAGTGTCACGTCGGCGGAACTGACTAGACCGGCACATGATTTCGACGTGATGAAGCTTGCTGCACCTTTTACACATGTGACCATACGCACTACAGTTAGCAATCCTTTCTTCTCTGTCTTTACCATGCCCATGTTTTCCACAGTAGCCACATGGCGTGGCCTGCTGCTGATGAGCTACATGAGTAGGGGTTGACCGCTGCGACCGTTGTTGCTTTCGAACTAAGCATGCGCGGCCGAGACGAGGTTTCCTGCCGAGACTATCACTCAACGAGTTCTGGGACTCCCAACTGGAGCACAACTTCTCTGCAGATGTGCGTGGTCATAGATAAACCCGTGGGTCATTTGGTGCATCTTCTATTGAATACCAATGACCACGCACATCTGAAACAAACATATATGACACATTTCAATACAAAGCTATCACTCAGCAATTAGTGAATTCAGCGCAGTACTCTACTTGTGACTGCTTTTGGTTTGTCTACTGACATTTACTGAGTGTTCTGCTTAGAATCAAGAGTTCAAAAATTACCTATGAACAGATAAATCATAGACAAAACATAAAATAGCCTAACCTAGCATAACCTTGACTGAGATAATAGCATAGCATAATAGTAGCATAATATAGCATAGTAGCATAATATATCAAATGTATTATAGCATAATATAACCTAACCTAACCAGAAAACCAGAATTGTTTGAAACAAACATTTCAGCAGTGACATCATCAAATCCAGGCGACATTGTTAACTCTGCCATCAACGTTAAAAGCATCACAAGGAACTTCTGGCCTTGATTGAAGGTTACGGACACGTCTGGCTGGAAAAATATTTGTTGTCAGGAATAAATATCTAACTAAGCCAGAAACAGAAGGTTTTTTTTTCTCAAATAATCAATCAATCAATTATATCAAGGAGTATTGAATTGAGTGCATGAAGTGTTGAATTTCTTCTTTTATCACTTCTGTTACACACCAGGTACAGATCATTATATGCAATAGGCTATATTTGTAGAGGGAAGATTATGATTATGGTAAATACAAGTGTAGAGTGGTACTTGAGGGCCATTGGGCTGAATACCAGTGTGGCCAAGATTTGCAATGAGCTTGGGGTGAGGTTCTTGGATTTGTGGGGGGATTTCTCGGGAGGACTGAAATGTTTGCATTAGATTGGTTATATCTGAGCAAGAGAGGAGTGGAGTGAGTTGCTCAGCAATAGGTATGAGGAGGCTCTCAATACGAAACGGAAACTAGGCAGGTCATGGGAGGAATGTAGCCGATAAAGAGAGAAATATTGCAAGTAAGGGAAGGAATAGTTTATCATGTTTTTATATCAATGCCAGAAGTGTTATGAACAAAATTTGGGAACTGCATGCATATATGCTGTCTGAAAAGCTAGATCTGGTAGGTATAACAGAGGCATGGGTTAATGAAAGCATTTTTGGAGACAACTTGCAAGAATTTGAATTGACAGGCTACAACATGCATGCTTGTCAAAGGAAGTCAAGGATAGGAGGAGGTATACTCTTGTATGTCAGACAAGTAATGAAATGTCATTCCATAGTGGATAGTGTACATAATGAAGGAGTAGAATCCTTGTGGTTAGATATCATTTTGAAGAATGAAACACAATTTATGATTGGGGCATTCTATAGACCTCCAGACCAGAATGAAAACATGGACAGGTTGATGCAGGTAGAGATAAGTAGGAGAGTGCAGGAGAGAACTGTTTTGTCGGGGGATTTCAACATAACAGGACTGGGAAGCAAAACTATAGGTCTAAACAAATCAGGAAGAAGTTTCATGGATTGTTTTGAGGAAAATTTTTTCTTTCAAATGATACATGAACCTACAAGGGAAAATGAAATATTAGATCTTGTGCTTACTAATGAGGGAAATTTTGAAAAAATGTGAACATAGGAGAAACCTTTGGTAATAGTGATCACAACATTATACGCTTCTCATTGTATGTTGGAACTTGGAAGTGTAGGAACCAATATTACATTGATTCCAAATTTTGCCAAAGGGAATTACAATGAGTTAGGATCTTCCTGAATGAAATTCATTGGGAAGACTTATTGAAGACTTATTGAATTGAAGCTTTGTCAGTTATTTTTATCTGCTCTGTTATTTTGTATATCATTTTGTAGCAAGTTACTTTTCAATCTAAATCTATGAATAAGCTGCAGCCTGTGGGATGGTTTCTACCAGGATGCAGACACAAGAGGAGGAGGTTAGGGCCCTTAAGGCAGAACTTTCCAATCTCAAGGCTGCCCTTGTTGTACAGGGTAGGCAAGAAAAGGCAACACCTAGGGGTCAGTCTGTGGCAGGGGCATCCTATGCCCAGGTGGTCACAGGCCACCAGGTAACTGAGGCTTCCCCTGCTGTGGAGGTGGCAGGGATATCTGTAGAGGAAAGTGTTCCTAGTGAACAAAATATTTATAGTTGTAGCTCACAGGAGGGGCAGTGATTTAAAGTCAGGGGGTGGAGGATTTGGAGGCATGAGCCTAAGCAAGGGGTCAGTGAGTGGCAGGTGGCAGATGGTAGAAGTGGGAGGCAACCTAGTCGAGCAGCTCAGCAGGTAGGCATAGTAACATCAAATAGGTTCCAGGCATTGGAGGACTGCCCCTAGTATAGTAGGAAGGAGACAGTGCTGGTCGTAGGTGACTCTCATGTGCGGCATTTATATAGGGTGCTCTGTAAAGGTCGCAGAGGCAGGAGGTGCATCACCAGGCCTGGTGCCAAAGTCAAGGACCTGGTGCCAGTGGTGGCACAGGCTACCAGTGACCACAAGTTTAGTGCAGTTGTAGCACAGGTAGGAGTAAATAACATAGGTCCTGCTAGGAGTGAGGAGCTGCTGCAGGACTACAGGGCCATTCTGGCCACCCTGAAGCAAAGCAATAGCAGAGTCATTGTGACTGCTATTCTGCCTAGGGCTGGAGTCTCCCCTGAGTGGAGCTTTAGGGCACTGGCAGCCAATGCCAGGGTAGGTAGGCTCTGCAATTAGTTAGGTTTGACCTTTGTTGACAAGTGGTGCAGGTTTTATGGCTCATGGGACCTCTATCAGAGGGATGGCCTTCATTTATCTAAGAGGGAGGTGCAAGTGCTAAGCAAAGTATATGAGCATGTCCTTCACGGAAACTAGACAATGGGGTGGGGAGGGAAGAAGTGGCATTGCCATCTCAGGGATATGCCAATAGTGACAGCATAGGCTGGATAAAACCTCACAGTCAGAAAATAGGGATAGCAGTAGTTCAATGGGGCAGAGTGGTAGTTCATCCAGAGATACTCAACATGAAACAGCCAAAGAAGGTTATGGAACATTTGAACAACAAGACTTGACTGTAGGAAAAACTCTAGGAAGAAGTGACCATAACATAGTGAGATTCAAGGCACAAGTAGAGGGCACAATCAAGGATAATTTGGCAAAGGTTCCAAATTTTATCAGGGCAGACTTTGACTGCATGAGAGCGGCTTTAAGCGCCATAGAATGGGAAGAAGAATTCTCCAATTGAAATGCCTGTGAAATGTGGGAAAAGTTTAAATCTTACTTGAGGGAAATTCAGATTAGACGTCTCCCAAAAACAAAGGTGCAAAAGAAGGGTAGGAAAGCCAGCATGGCTTACACCAGATTTGATAAAAGCAATTAAGGCTAAGAAAGATGCATTTAGGGTATTTAAGGAAGCTTCAAATATTGTAAATCTAAGGTCGTATCAAGAAGCTAGAGACGCTGTGAAGCAGAAAACCAGAGCAGCAAAGCGAGCAAAAGAATTGGATTTGGCTAGGAACTGTAATGGGGACAATAATAAGTTCTTTAGTTTCTACAAGCTAAGTAAAGTTTCAAGCACAATTGGTCCACTGGAAGTAAATGGGACTATATTGAGTGAGGATGGCGAGATGGTTGAGGAGCTCAGCAAGCAGTTTAAATCAGTATTTACATTGGAAGATGTGGCTGATCTGCCAACCGTGCACCACAGTTCAGTGACAGGTGATCCGATAAACAATGTTGATTTCGTTGATAGTGATGTTGTTTTCAATTATATCAGGAAAATAAAGCCAAACAAGGCAGCAGGACCCGATGGAATTTATGCTAGGGTATTATGGGAAGCTGAAAAGGAACTGGCAATTCCACTTAGTATAATATTTTGTAGATCAGTTTCACAAAATGAAATTCCAACAGATTGGAAAAGGGCAAATGTAGTCCCTGTTTTCAAGAAAGGAGAAAGAGGGAAGGTTGAAAACTATAGGCCAGTAAGCCTCACATCCCTAGTCTGCAAGGTACTCGAATCAATTATCAAGGATTAAATAGTTAGTTTTCTGGAAGGAAACAGATTGATTCAAGATACTCAACATGGGTTTAGAAAAGGGCGATAGTGTCTCACAAATCTCTTGGACTTTCTGGATTTTGCTACAGAACAATTTGATCAGGGAAATCAGGTTGATGTAGCATATCTTGACTTTAGTAAGGCCTTTGACAAGGTACCCCATAAACGGTTAATGATGCAGCTTCAGGGCCATTGTATTGCAGGTAGCATCCTAAAATGGATAGAGTTGTGGCTTTCAGATAGACAGCAGAGAGTGATGCTAAATGGTACAAAGTCATGGCAAAATGTTCTTAGTGGAGTCCCCCAGGTGTCAGTACTGGGGCCACTATTGTTCATTATATTTGTAAATAATATTGAAAGTGGCCTAAGCAGTAAGGTTTTGAAATTTGCGGATGATTTGAAGGTTTTTAGGGCAATAACAGGACACAATGAGCAGGTCTTGCTGCAGAATGACTTAGACGAGCTTGTGAAGTGGTCCAAAAAATGGCAATTGAAATTTAATGTTGATAAGTGCAAAATCATGCTTGTAGGTAGGCAGCATATGAAGGCTCCATACTTGATGGGTGGCCAAGTGCTATCTGTGACTCAGCAGGAGAAGGACTTAGGTGTTATTTTGAACACACAATTGGGGGTATCAGAACAGACGAAAGAAGCCAGGAAGAAGGCACTAAGAATGCTTGGGGCAATAAATAGGAATGTATCATACAAACGTGAGGAAGTCATCAGGAAGCTTTACTGTGCTGTGCATATGTCAGGCCATATTTGGAATACTGTGTCCAAGCTTGGTCCCCTAGTCATGAAAAATATTGTTGGCTTTTAGAAAGAGTACAAAAGGGGGCAACAAAAATGTTTAATGGTATAAGCAATCTGGCATGTGAGGAAAGATTGAAGAAATTGAATATGTTTTCACTTAGATATGGAAGGCTGAGAGGAGATCTCATCGAGGTCTTTAAATTTGTTCATGGTCAGGAACATGGATATCTCAGGGAAATGTTTTGAATTTAACAAAAATGCTGCAATTAGAGGTCATCAATTCAAAATTAAAGTTATTCACAACAGGACAAGGTTAGGATGGTCTTTCTTCACCAACAGGGTAGTAGAACATTGGAACAAGCTGCCAGAAACCATTGTCAGTAGCAGCACACTGAACATCTTTAAAAACAGCATAGACACTTATTATAAGACAAGAGGGCTTGCTTTTCGGTATTCCAGGGAGTGCTGATGGACGGATTTGGTGGCCAACTGGTTCAGTGTCCAGAGTGCAACCAAAAAGGGCCGTTGTGGCTCATAGTTGCACTGATATTTTATGTCTTTATGTCTTTATGAAGGGCTTAGATGCTTATGAAATGTGAAGAATTATAAAAGATAAACTATTTCAAAGTCAGGATAGGTTCATTCCCAATAGGCAAATTAGGTTAACCAGGGTTAAGCACCCTTCATGGCTGACCAGAGAAGTAAAGCATTTACTGGAGTCAAGGAAACATGCATTCAAGAAACTAAAAGATGCTAACTCTGAGGTAAGCCTCAAATCATATAAAATAGCTAGGAAAAAAGTTAGGTGTGTTAGGTCATGTAAAGTACCGGCTGAAATCAAATTAGCTCGAGAATGTTCAACAGGTAATGCTAAGAGATTCTTTAGCTTCTACAAATTTAAGGCTGGAAAGTGTAGTGTAGGACCACCTGATGTAGATGGGGAAATAGTGGTTGATGATTGTGATATTGTGGAATCCCCAAGCAAGCAATTCTCATCAGTCTTTACAAAAGATAATTCTGGTAGAATAGAAACAACTGAAGCTTATGCCATGACAGGTGATAGGCTGGAGGATCTTACAATAACTACAGAAGCTGTAGAAAAGCAGTTGCAGAATATAAAACCAAATAAAGCTGAAACATAATGTTCAGATTCATCTCGATAGGCACAACCTTTTAAGGGATACTCAACATATATTTAGATCTTGAAGGTCTTGTTTAACTAACCTATTGGAGTTCATGGAGCATGTTACTAAAGAAGTAGACAATCAAAGCAGGATGGATGTTGTGTACTTGGACTTTAGCAAAGCTTTTGATAAAGTTCCACATGGGATGCTAATTCATCAACTACAGCAGCATGGGATTGTTGGAAAAGTTTTAGGTTGGATTGAAGCATGGTTGAGGGGAAGAAAACAAAGGGTAGTGTTAAATGGATGTACATCTAATTGGAAGGATGCTCTGAGTGGAGTACTACAGGGCTCTGTTCTAGGGCCACCTCTCTTTATCATCTTTGTGAATAGCATTGAGGTAGGGCTGAGAAAGTGTTCAAATTTTCTGATGACATCAAGCTGGTAGGAGTGGCAAACAGTTGTGATCAATCTAGAAATGTTCAACTAGACTTGGAGGACCTAAAAAAGTGGGCTGATCAATGGCAGATGTCTTTCAACTATGACCAGTGTAAGGTTATGCATCTGGGGTCTGGAGGTGAAACTTTCAGATATACAATGGGAGGGAGGGAACTGGATGTTATTGAAGAGGAAAGGGACTTAGGTGTGTTGGTTTCAAAACACCTTAAAGCAGAAAAACAATGTATCTCAGCTAGGAACAGGCCACTCAGAATGCTGGGACTCATTAATAGAAGTGTGATATATAAGAGAAAGGAAGTTATGAAGAAAAAAGACTGCTTAGTATATGTCCGACCCACTTGGAATATTCTGGACAAGCATGGGGCCCCTACCTAGAAAAAAGACACAGATATGTTGGAAAGAGTGCAGCGCAAAGCAACTAGACTCATCAGTGGAATAGGTAACTTAGAATATGGAGAATGGCTTGTGGCATTAGATATGTGCTCTCAAGTATAGGAGATTAAGGGGGTACATGGTTGAAATGTACAACATTGTTAAAGGACTAGATCAGGTCAATTTGAATGGCGCTCTTAGTTTAGAGTATCACATATGGGTCATCAATTCAGGTTAGATAAGTTGAGGTGTAGGACAGTTAAGCAACAACAGGTCTTCAGTCAAAGGATTGTAGATCAGTGGAATGGGCTGCCTGCTGATGTGGGGAGTTTCTCATTGAATGTATTTAAAAATAGGGTGGACAAATTTTTTAGACAGGCAAATCTTGTTTTTGAGTTCTAATTTGTGATGGTTGGGGTGATATTTATGCTAAGTAAGTGTGCATGGTACAGACCCCTTTAAGCAGGCATGGATGCAGTTTGAAAATTATTGGTAAGGCATTCAATCCACATGTGTTAAGAGGGATCAGGGGAATAGGGCTGGATAGCTAGGGTAGATAGGCATTGATAGGTGTGTGGGATATTGGTGTATGGTTTCTTCAGGATGTGGTGATGGTCGGGGTGGGTCTTTTTACCAGGCTTATGGTATCTTCCATTTACAGACTTAACTGGACGGGCCCTTGGGTCTCTTATTAAGTCTAATCGCTTCATGACTTTATATAGGGTGTACCTAACAGTGGATTCAGCACATTCCTTCAGGATGTGATACTGATGAGATTGGCTATGGTAGCACATTGAGTATGATTGGAGGAGTGTGTAAATGTTGAGTGTGTTATACAATATCAGGTGAATGGTGCTAGATGGGCTGGGATATATAACTCCCTAGGAACTTGAGATAAGGGATTGATTAGGGTGAGATTATGTACATTTCTGGTATCTTTTCTAGATGGGCTTAACCCAGATGGTCCCCTATGGCTCTTATTATGCCTTAACACTTTATGATTGGAGGAGTTTGTAATTGTTGAGTGTTTTATGCAATATCAGGTGAATGGTGCTAGATAGGCTGGGATATATAGCTCCCCAGGAACTTGAGATAATGGATTGATTGGGGTGAGAGTATGTACTTTTCTAGTATCTTTTCTAGATAGGCTTAACCCAGATATGCCCCTGTGGCTCTTCTTAAGCCTTAACACGCGCCCTGGAGGGCCTCTGAAAATTACGCGCACTGGAGGGGGGGCGGATTCCGCCCCCCCCCCACTAAGATTTCGGCTCCTATCAAAGCTGGAGTAACGAAATTCGCAGGGTGGATGGGTACGGTAGTGAACTCTATTGTGTGCAAATTGCATGACCTTAAATCAATATTTTAAGGTCAAATGTCACATATGTAAAAATTGTATTGTTTTGCGTGGCTTCGCTTGTCATTGCTATGGATCGCTGTGATTGTGTTTAAATGCTTCAAAATTGGCATCAATGATATTTTGGACATTACTAATGATGCAATACAGATGCTAGATCTGGAATTTGACCTCAGGTCACCTATATAGCAGCACTTTATCAGGTCAGTTACTAGTTCCAGTTACCGGAACCGGGCCGCAGACCCGACTGCTCCGTCGGGCAGCTCGGGGGCCGCGGTAGCTCGGTCGGTAGAGTGTCGGACTCTTGATCGCAAGATTGTGGGTTCGAATCTCGCAACCGGCGGCATTACTGAGTCCATCCGCGAGTAATCGGCGTGAGAGGTTGGCGATGCTGTATGACCTAACGGTTGAATGCGTTGTAGAAGAACCCAAGGTCCGGCAGCTCGGCGCAATCGGCTTCGCGAAGAAAGGAGTGAAGTACATGAATAAAGCATGGAAACGCTTAGGTACACAATGTTTTCAGAATGTGTAGGGAGTAACATGGAAAGCGACATCAATCGCATGACAGTCATTTGCATTTTTGACAACATTCCAGTTGACCAAGTTTGGTTCCATTAACCTGTCATGAACTTGACCTGACTTGACCTCGGTGACCTAGCATGATATTGAAACTATATAGCATAACAATATACATCAAACAAGTCGCTAGTGTTGCCAAGAACACTTCCCTTTTGCCAATATACGAGAAGCTCATCAGCGCCGATTTTTGGGATCTGGCGATATATTTCAGGTTGTGAGCAAAATAACACCAAAAAAGGCTTTTAATTAGGTGACATAGGGTAAAATATTTTTTTTCCCAAATAAAAAGGAAATGCAACATAACCTAACCTAACCCAGCCTAACCTCCCTTTGGAGAAAAACAAAACCAACACATCAAGTTTGTAAAATTTCAAGCAATATATATTTTTATAAAATAAAAAAACGTAACCCAACCTAACCTAATCTAACGAAAGCTGCTTTTGAAGAAAAAAGCTCCATTTCTTTTACATTTTGTAGCAATGTTTGCATAAACTGTCCAACTTAAAACATCTAAACTAAACTAACATAACCAAACCTAGCCCATTTGTTTGCTTTATGGATGCAAATGTGTAAGAACTTGTCTTGTTACCACCTTAAAGCACAATAATTATGGTTAAGTTAGGTTGGGTTAGGCTTTTTCATTTGTAAAATTTCAAGAAAATAAATTGCTTCATATTTTCCAATTTTGTTTTATAATTGTTTTCTCCAATTTCAGGTTAAGCTAGGCTAGGTTAGGTTATGTTGCATTTTTAATGTGTTTCTTTTAATTGCTATTCTACCTAACTCAAAGCCAGTTTTTAAATGTTATTTTGCTCACAACCTGGAAAGTAAGCATCTGCACAGAAAATGAGTGGTACCATCAGCTTAGTGACATTCATAAATATTGGATTGGAAATTTAAATTAAAAATATTAACAAAACACCTAAAAGCACAAATTTAGTGTCCTTTCCTCTGCAAATGCATGCTTTTCAATTGGGAGGAAAAATAACATAAAAAAAGGTGTGGAGTTAGGAAATATAGCATAAAAATAATGTTCAAGATGTAAGATAACCTTACCTAACATAGTCCAACTTCCCATACAAGAAATGAATTGTTTTTAATTGAAATTTTCAAGGCATTTTTCTCAAACATTTTCAACTTAAAAAAACCTAACCTAAGCTAGCCTGAACTGTTTTTTTTGTTTAATCACTAATAAATTAATTATTTCCAAACAAATGATTAAAAAAAAATAACTTACAACAAAAGCCTAACATAACCTGACAAACCTAACCCCTTTGTATACTTCATGGAGGTAAAATGTGTGTAAAACTTGTCTTGTGGTTACCTTAAACTGCGATAATACCTGGCTTTTTGGGTATTTTTTTCAGCTCATGGTACTCTCTGACTTCTTTGAATTTCTTTTTTAATGCAGTGTTTATTAATGTGCTGAACATGATGTAACCGCTCATTTCCTCTGTAGATGCACACTTTTCAATTGTGAGGCAAAATAACACCCAAAAGGGGGCTTGGATTTGAGTAATATAGGATGAAAAATAATGTTCAGATTAAAAAAAAAGATGTAACATAACCTAACCTAACCTAGCCTAGCCTTCCATGCAAAAAGTGATTTTTTATAATGCCCAATTTCCAAACATTTTTTTTTTGTTCTCAAACATTTTCAACTTAAAAAGTCTAACGTAACCTAATCTAGCCTGAACCGTTTTTGGACAATTTTTTTCGGGGAAAATTTACTAACTTTAACAAAAGCCTAGCCTAACGCAACTAGACCAAACCTATTGCCTTTCAATGATTCGTGAAGGTAAAATGGGTGTAAAACCTGTTTTGTGGTTACCTTAGACTGCAATAATACCTCTTTTTGTGCTACCTGGTGCACGTGATGAACCTCCATCTGCATGCTGCATGAGAGCATTGTACTTATTGCTTCACAAAAACAATAACATGTTGAAAGTACTATATTTTCAGGAATGGAATCCTGTGCTGATAACATTTTCTGAGTTATAAATTTACAGATCAGATCTACATCATTTGTGTTAATAAATATGATAAATTCATATAAATGCATACACCGGTTTGTGGACAAGAAGGTATTCTGATGATTTCTGATGAATTCGAAAATGGCAAATTTTCATGATAGAAGCAGGCAAAGTTAAAGTACTTATATCTCAATAAGTGGTCAGTTCACTAACAAGACAGCAAATTCACTCAAATAGCATTCAAAACACCAGGTGGCCCACTCTTTTTGCAAGTTTACAATCGATGACAGTGCTTTCTTGAATCATGTTTAAAGCGCATGAAGGAAATGTATTGCTGACACTTGTTAGGAACTGATGTGTGTAACGTTTAATTAACATTTATAATGTACTGATGTTTGTACACCAAATATAGCTCACTATTATAAATAGCAGGCGAAGTATGATGTCATATATTATGGCTAATTTATGGGCAAAATGTTATGCAGCAGATTCCCTGCATTGTTACTTAGTTATTTCGGCTTTAGGACACATCGACCATGTTGATCATATAGCTCCCTGCATTGTTGTTAACTGATATATCAGTATGCTTGCAAATTCACTTATGAGTGAATCCATACCATTCCCACGGGTATAAAAGCTACATCATAACATTGCTTCTACAATTCATATAACAGAAGCCCATCTCGATTGTCCTACTTACTCAGGACACCATAGAAGTCAATTAATGAAAATGTTACTTCATCCCCTGTATTGTTAATGTAAACAGTAGTCTCTTGAACCATATGTTATGTCCTTCACAGTGTTGCTCCATCCACCTCCAACTCCAACCCTGACCAAACTTCAGGAGCGCATCCATCTCCAAAGCAGTCTGTGGAAGAAGGTATGTATTTCAGCATAACTGCTGTGATCTGAATTCCATGGTGTCCCTGTTGCCTTATAATCCATCCTTGCTGATCCATGTAGCAGATGTTTGACTTTCCTCAAACTGTCTGGATAACTGAGGAATTGAAATCACATGTGAGTGATGAAACAGATGAACTATTCCTGGATTCTTATGTTGCATCATTGCATCGCACAGTGACACCGAATGGGGGAGGGGGGCATTGTAGGTAGTTGCCTCCCCCTCCTCTCCTGACAGGTTGTGAGGCCCCCAAAAATGCGCCGAGCTCAGGAAAAAAAATGCGCCATGCTCCCTAAGAATCCTACTCGGTCCACCAAAAATCGCACCGGGGCTCAGAAAAATCACATTGGGGCCCCAAAAAGTAGCGCAGGGCCCCTGATGTCTGAATGACGAATGACGCTGGGGCCTCAAAAGTTTGCACCTGGGCAGTGGCGTCGCCACGAAATTCTTCCAGGGGGGGGGGGGGGCAAGGTCGGAAAGGGGCCTCCTGTTCCCCGAAAGGGGGCCTCCATTGTGTTAGGGTCTCATATTGTTTTCAGGCTCTTACTATGGTTCGAGAATGGGAAACATGATTTGATATTGGTGTTTTGTTTATTCTTGGCGTGGTGCATCATTTACTCAAAACGCAATAGCACTAATAATTTTCGCTGAAAACTGGGTCATACCAGGGTATAAAAAAGTAATATTTGGATAAATACATAAATGCCAAAACAAACCAACGTCTCAATGCTTTCTCGAATCTTCCCGCTGGCCTCTAGATTGCAGTGAGCTGGCGGGGCTGGTGCTAAGCATATCTTACAGATATCTGCCATTGATCAACCCACTTTTAAGTCCTCCAAGTCTAACTGAATATAGCTAGATTCATCACTACTGTTATTTATTCCCACCAGCTTGATGTCATAAGCAAAGCTTGAACGATCATTTCTCAGTCATAGGACGATAATTTCGCAAAGGTGACAACGAGAAGTGGATTGCATTGGTTTTCTGAGCGTCATCTTAGGAATTTGTCTATTTTTATAACATTTGGTGCTGGCTGCAAGGCAACTGTCACACGAGCTAAAATATATCCTCAGCGAATAAATTAACGGCAAGAACAAGCATTGAACAGCAATGCATCAATGACAATGCAACAATGCAACAATGTCAGTGCATACATAATCCAAACCTTCAAATTCCACGCCGTTACGCCCATCGTTTTCGCTGTGCTGTACCGTTTTGTAAATGACTGAGAAGGTATGGAAGCTGGGAAGCTCTAGTCATGCAGGCTGTAATAACAGAAAAGAAGTTTGTTGGAAGAAAATGCATTTAAAAACATAATTCATCCCATTTTATATGAGACATGGATGTTGTATTGTATGCTTGTGAGGGGTAATTTGTCCCCTCAATGTTGGTTTTGCCCCATGGGCGTATGTTTCGGAAAATTATTGAGGGACCAGTGGAGTACCTATATTTGCGTCAAGCAGGAGGGGGCAAACGGATTTGCAGGAGAGGGAGGAAGCACCTACGCCCATTAAAAAGTCGTTGGATTTCGACCGCTATTTTGTCAAAGGGGTCATTTCGAAATAATATAATTAGTTATCAACTAAATTGTCCTGTGGAGGGGCCTAATCTACCACTATGGTTTCTGATTGTTCGGATTTCAACCCTAACTCCACCACCCAGTTCTAAGGTTTTCTTTTGGTACCTTGATAAGTTACCTCACACTGCTGAAATTACACCTATACCACAAAACCGGATCGGTATCCCAAACATTCAAGCTGGAGCCCTCCAAAAAAGGAGATTCCAACAAATAAATGTCTGGATCAGGAAAATAGCTCTGGAGCACCGAACATTTTTTTCCAGATGACTTCAAAAATTCCGTATGGCACCGAAAAGCATGCCGGATCTCGAAAAATCGAGGTGGGATGCAAAAACATGGCGCCAGAGGCTCGAAAAAATCAGGCCGGAATTTGGACATCAAAACACAGAAAAGATCCACGAAAAAATCTCGTTGAGCACAGAAAGCTGGCGTTGGGTCTCCGGAACCGCGCGCCTGGGCGCGATAAGTCGCGCTGGGACCCATAAAAATCACACCGAATCCCCAAAATCGTACTGGGGCACCACAAATGTGCATCAGAAGCCCCAAATATACACAGCCGGACCCTAAGAGTAGAACGGTGCCCGAAAATACAACTAACCTTCCAAAGCGCACCGAGTCTCCCAAAAAGCGATAGGGCTTTAAAACATGCGTTGCAGCCCTAAATAAACATGCCGGGAGCTCTACAAAAAATACACTGCAAGCTCGCAAGGCGCACAGGGGCCATGAGAACGCACAAGGGCCTGAAAAAGAGGCTGGGACACAAAAGACAACATGGTTCCAAAACGTACAAAACGACCGGGAGCTAAATAAACACATCAGGATCTTCGAAAACGCCCTGCCACGTAAAACATACTCGGTGCACAAAACAAGCAACAAAGCCCTAAAACGAGCAGTGTTTCGAAGATGTATTAGGCCCACAACTTCAATTTCAAATGTATTACTCACCACTTTAAAATATAAAATTTCACAATTTCAGGCATTCCAGTTCATAGCACCCGGTCGCCACGACGGCAACGTCAGTGCACGTGCACACCCATCTTTCGTATTCGGTGCATTCGCCACACTTCGTGTGATGCTACGGCCTCTGCGAGGCCTTCTGCGTTTTGCTAATTGCTGCCACATGATACACTTGCGCCATATTTGACGTGATGGAATGCTTCGTTGGGCGTTCGCTGCGAAAAGTCGATTGATTAAATTCGATCATTAGTTTCCTACTTCCCACATTTTCCGGTAGTTATGAAATGCGGTTTCCGCTGAGGTTTGATGCACTTCATATCTTTGCTGCTATCCTCCCAGATTGGCTACCGAACCGAGGCCCTGCCTCAGCATTCTTTTTTGGACCCATTGCGTCTTTCTTGCTCTATGATTGTGTATTATGACTCCAATTCATTTTTGGTAGGGTCCTAAAACATTTTCGAACCCCCTGCTCGTTTTAGGGTTTGTTGCATTTTTGCGCAGCGAGGTTTTTTTTTTCACGTATCGGCGTTTTCGAAGACCCCGATGTGTTTATTTAGCGCCCGGTCTTTTTGTTTGTTTAGGAACCATGTTGCCTTTTGCGGCCTCAACCACTTTTTCAGGCCCTTGTGCGTTATCATGACCCCTGTGTGCCTTGAGAGCTTCCGGAGTATTTTTTAGACCTCCCGGTATGTATATTTATGGCTGCAACGCATGTGTTAAGGCCCTGTCGCTTTTTGTGAGACTCTGTGCGCTTTGGAGGGCCAGTTGTATTTTCGGCCCCCGTTGTGCTCTTAGGGTCCCGATGTGTCTATTTTGGGCTTCTGACGCACAGTTGTGGGGCCCCAGTACAATTTTGGGGCTTCGGTAGGATGTTTATAGGTCCCAGAGAGGCTTATCGCGCCCAGGCGCGTGGTTCCGGAGACCCAACCCCAGTTTTCTGGGCTCAATACGATTTTTGTGAAGCCTTTCTGATTTTTTAAAAGTCCGAATCCCGGCCTGATTTCTCGAGCCCTTGGCGCCATGTTTTTGTATCCCACCTCGATTGTTCGAGATCCGGTTTGTTTTTTCGGTGCCGTACGCAATTTGTGAAGGCATCTGATAATATGTTCGGTGCTCCAGAGCCATTTTTTTAACCTGGGCATTTAGTTGTTGGAATCCCTCCTTATTTTGGAGGGCTCCAGCTTGATTTTTTCGGATACCGATCCGGTGGTTGTAGTTACACTGTGCTTACGTGTGGCCCTAGACGCCAATTTTTGAGAGCCTCGACGGGACTACCGATGGGAATTGTGGGTCCCGAGCGCGATATTTGAGCTGCCTGGTTCGATTTTGTGGGACGCGTTGTATATAGCTGTGGCCCCAACGCGATTTTGGCGGTTCCTGTTGCAATTTTTCGGGCCTCGGAGCGAGTTTTCCGGGGCTCGCCGTATTTATTTGGAGACCCATACGCGAATTCTGGTGGACCGACGCGAATTTTGGTGGTCCCAGCGCGATTTTTGAGGCCCCGGCACGATTCGTGGGAGCTTATCCCTCTCAGGATGGAGGGGGCATTTGCCCCTTTGATATAGCACTGCGGCCACTGAAGGAGTTTTTTTTTGTCCCAGAGTGACATTCTGATTAAGGATTGATTTTTGGGGCAGCTGCAACTTTTGGGGCCCCGGTGCGACCTTCTGGGCCTCCAGTGAGATTTTCAAGGGCTGCGACGCGACTTTTTTTAGTCCAATGTGATCTTTTTGGCCCGGACGTCATTTTCTTGGATCCCGAGCGCGAGCTATGTCGGCCTCGACACTTTTTGGTGGTCCAATGCGCTTTGGGGGCTTTTGGCGTCATTGTTGGGCCCCCAAAGTGATTATCCATGTCCGGATTATTTTTCGTTGCTCCGGCTTCATTTGTTTTGGTCCCAATCAGACTGTTGGGGCACGGTACGACCTGTCGTGCCCCTGGCATGATTGTCGTGGTCCGGGCGTGAATCTTTGGTACCCCAGGCTCAGCATAATTTGCGGGGGCCCCGCCGGATCTTTTGGGGCCCATATCGTGATTTTAAAGTACCCAGACACGACTCCTACTATTTCTTAATGGTTTCTTCTTGTAAATTATAGGCCTCCTGTCGCGTCTTAAGGGTCTCGTCTCATTTCCTAGAGCCTTTTTTTACTGGTTTTCGACGTCTCCCTGTGTGTCCTACCTTCCTCCATATTCAATGGTCGTCCTCTCCCGTCTTGGAGGGCTTCCTCTTGCATTCTGGGGACCCTTTAAGAAGGCATGGGGCTTCCTCTCATCTTCGAGGGGCATTCTCTGCCAAATTAGGGGCCTCCTGCCACGCCTCGTGGGCCTCCTCCTTTATCATGGCAAAGCCTTACCCGTTTTGAGGGATCTTCAATTTTGGAAACCTCACCTCTTCCATACCTGCTACCACTCCCATCTTAAGGGCCTCCTCTCATTTCCTGGGAACTCTTTCCGGTCTTCGGGGTCTCATTTGGTCCTGGAGACCTACTCCTTCTTGAGGCACTCCTCTCGAGTCCGGCAGTGGCCTCATTTCTCTTCTAGAGGCCTTCTTTTTCAAATTAGGGGCCTCCTCTCACGTCTTGGGGCCTCCTGCTCTGCGTGTGGATTCGATCTTTACCCATCTTAGGGGTGGACTCTTATCTCCTGGTGGACTCCTCTTCTCTCCCAGGCGCCTCCTCTGCCAAATTGCTGGCAACCTTGCCTATCTTAGTGGCCTTGTTATTTCCCGGGGACCTTCTTAGCCGTCTTCGAGCCTTCTTTTCCGCCTGGGAGCCATTTCTTTTATCCAATGGTCTTTCTCTCCTATTTTAGGGGCCTCCTCGTTCATCATGTGGTCTCATTTCCAATCTTGTGTCGTTCTCTTCCCAATTAGGTGCCTCTTGCCACGTCTCTGGATCGTCCTTTTCTATCTCGGTGGAACCTCACCTGTTTGGGGCCTGCTTTTGCGTCTCCAAAACCTCATCTCATATCCACTGGCTTCCTTTTCCGTCTTAGGGCCTCCTCTCATATTCTGTGGCCTCCTTTCCGGTGTTGGGGCCTCCTTTGTAATCCTGGTTTCCTCCGTGCCATTTTTGACACTCTCTTGATTTCTGGGGACTCCTACCCTCTCCTAGGTGACTCCTTTTTTTACAATTAGGTTCCTCTCACGTCATGGGGGCCTACTTATCTGTGTTTGGAGCCTCATTATCCCCTTAGCAGGGTGCTTTTGCGTCCTATATTTTCTCTTCTAGGGTCCTCCTCTTCCAAAATATGGGCCTCATCTGGCTGGTCTCGGTGGCCTTCTCTCATTCCTGCGGAGACCTTCTTACCCGTCTTGGGGCCCCTATTGCGTCCGGAGAAATCTCCCCTATCATGTCTTAATTTTATACTGCAGGGGCATCCTCTTCCGTCTTGGGGGCCTCGTTTTCCAAATTAAGACTATCCTGCCACCTATCGGAAGCCTTTTCGTCTAACCTGGGTGACTTCTTGCCCGTATCGGTGGCATCCTTTCCGTCCTGAGGGCCTCCTTTCCGTACTGGGGGCCTCCTTTTCGTCCTGGGGCCTCCTTTTCATCCTGGGGGCTACCTCCCAATCTCTGTTCTACGTCTTAGGGGCCTCCTTTTCGTCCTTAGGTGCATCCTTTTCGTTCTGGGTGCCTCTTTTTCGTCCTGGGGCCTCCTTTTAGTCCTGCGGGCCTCCTCCCAATCTCTGTTCTACGTCTTGGGTGCTTCCTTTGCGTCCTGCGGGCATCCTTTTCGTCCTGGGGGCCTCGTTTTCGTCATGGGGGCCACCTCCCAATCTCTGTTCTACGTCTTAGGGGCCTCCTTTTCGTCCTGGGGGCCTCCTCCCAATCTCTGTTCTACGTCTTGGGTGCTTCCTTTGCGTCCTGGGGGCATCCTTTTCGTCCTGGGGGCCTCCTTTTCGTCCTGGGGGCCACCTCACAATCTCTGTTCTTCGTCTTGGGGGCCTCCTTTTCGTCCTGGGGACCTCCCTTTCGTCCTGGGGACCTCATCCCAATCCCTGTTCTACGTCTTGGGACCATCATTTTCGTCCTGGGTGCCCCCTTTTCGTCCTGGGGGCCTCCTCCAAATCTCTGTTCTGCGTCTTGGGGCTTTCTTTTCGTCCTGGGGACCTCCTTTTCGTCCTGGGGACCTCCTTTTCGTCCTGGGGGCCCCCTTTTCGTCCTGGGGCCTCCTCCCAATCTCTGTTCTACGTCTTGGGGCCTCCTTTTCGTCCTGGGGGCCTCCTCCCAATCTTTGTTCTACGTCTTTGGGCCTCCTTTGCGTCCTGGGGGCATCCTTTTCGTCCTGGGGGGCCTCCTTTTCGTCCTGGGGCCCACCTCCCAATCTCTGTTCTACGTCTTGGGTCCTCCTTTTCGTCCTGGGGGCCTCCTCCCAATCTCTGTTCTACGTTTTGGGGGCCTCCTTTTCGTCCTTGGGGGCCTCCTTTTTGTCCTTGGGTGCATTCCTTTTCGTCCTGGGGGTCTCCTTTTCGTCCTGGGGGCCTCCTCCCAACCTCTGTTCTACGTATTGGGGCCTCCTTTTCGTCCTGGGCATCCTTTTCGTCCTGGGGGCCTCCTTTTCTTCCTGGGGGCCTCCTCCTGATCTCTGTTCTACGTCTTGGGGCCTCCTTTTCGTCATGGGGGCCTCCTTCTCGTCATAGGGGCCTCCTTTTCGTCATGGGGCCTCCTTCCAATCTCTGTTCTACGTCTTAGGGGGCCTCCTTTTCGTCCTGGGGACCTCATCCCAATCTCTGTTCTACGTCTTGGGGGCCTCCTTTTTGTCCTTGGGTGCATTCCTTTCGTCCTGGGGGCCTCCTTTTCGTCCTGGGGGCCTCTTCCCAACCTCTGTTCTACGTATTTGGGCCTCCTTTTCGTCCCGGGGCCTCCTTTTCGTCCTGGGGGCCTCATTTTCGTCCTGGGGGCCTCCTTTTCGTCCTGGGGGCCTCATTTTCGTCCTGGGGGCCTCATTTTCTTCCTGGGGCCCTCCTCCTAATCTCTGTTCTACGTCTTGGGGCCTCCTTTTCATCATGGGTGCCTCCTTTTCGTCATAGGGGCCTCCTTTTCGTCATGGGGCCTTCTTTTCGTCCTGGGGGCCTCCTTCCAATCTCTGTTCTACGTCTCTTATAGAGACCTGATTATATTTCCTGGGGGCCTCGTCAGTCTTGAGGCCTCATTGACAGTATGATCTTCTGTCCCGTCGTCCTCCTTGCTCACCTTTTTTGCTGTGCATTTGCGGATGGGGGCCTCCTCAAATTTCAGGGGGGTCGGCGCCCCCCCCCCCAGTTTCACGGCAGGGGGGCGATTCCCCCCCCCCTGCCCCCACCCCCCGGTGGCGACGCCCTTGCACCTGAGCCCCTGAAAATCACGCTTGAGCCGTAAAAAAGTCGTGCCGTGGTTCAAGAAAATCACGACGGGGGCCACAAACGGTCGGGCCGGGACCTCCTGAAAATCACGCTGAGACTGGGGTGCTAAGAATTCTCACCCGGGCCCCTGCAAATCACGCTAGAGACATGACAGGTCCCATCGAGGCTCTAAAAGTCTCGTTGAGATCACCCAACAAATGAAGCCGGGGAAATGAAAAACAGTCCGGATACGGAAAATCAATCTGGGATCTCAACAATGGCTCCAAAAGCCCACAAAACTTGTTGGGTCCAAAAAAAATGTGTCGTAGCCACCAAAACTCGCGCAAGGGATCCCAACAAGTGACCACGGGGCCCCAAAAAATCGCACTTAGACGAAAACAAAATTCACGCCGCTTCTCTTGAAAATCTCACGGGGGCCAAAATGTCGCGCAGGAGCCCCACAAGTTGCAGCTGGCTTCCAAAGAACAAATATATACCCGGAATGTCACCCTGCGGACACAAAAATTGCGTCACGGATCCACAAAATAAGAAGTCGTCGGACGCCGGAAAAGAAACCTGTTGGGGCACCGAAAAAAAAACGCACCGGGAGCCCGAAGAATCGTACCGGGGTCCAAAAATAACCTGCAGGGGGCTTACAAAAAATAGACTTCACCACAAAAACCGCAAGGAGACTCCATCGAATCGACCAGAGCAGCGGAAAATTCGGAATGGGTCCCGAAGGAAAATTATCCGAAGGGCCTTTCTACTCTCGATCGTGCAATCTGCGGAAAAAAACCCGTTGAGCAGCCGCAGTGGCGTACTAAAGGGAAAAATGCCCCTCCCTAATGTTAGGCACCAATGAAATACTTTCACCCATCGTCATCACAGTTCAGGTCTGCTGTGCTCTGATGCTCCATCAAGGCCGGTGTGTTTTGGTCTGCATCTGATCGCTGAAGTATTTATTTAAGCCGGTGTGTGTTTGTTGGTGTGTGGAGTGAGGAGGAGGGAAACGGTGACGATGACGGTGACGATAGATCCGAGCCCACTATGTGAAACTGCAGTCGCATGCTATTACTCAGAGTTGTTACGTTGACATGTACTGTGCACTGCTCTTTTAATTATGTGACTTCACCAGTTATTGGACGATTTTTCCCGTTGGTGAGGATGCTGAATAAACATAAACATGCACATCGTCGAATACAAAATTAGAATTTCTGGGATCTGAAAATACAGTGGGCGAAATCCGATGAGTTTTTGGTTGGGCGGGGGAGGGGGTCTAGCGCGTTGGCACTTCGCCCCCCCCCAATGTTTTTAAAAAAATCGACACCCCTGCTAGTCTGGAGATCACTCACAAAGCCATGGGGTCCTTATTTTCTGGACATATTTGAGAGAAAATGGCAAATATCATTAGCAGGGTGCGAAGCTAAGGGAACCTATCCTGGTCGATGCGCCCCCCAAAATCCCAATCATTATCATCAAGCCAGGGGAACTGACCCCCTCCCCCAGACCACCCTCCCCGACCCACTTAGGATCTCCAGCCATGGTAAAGGATGTGCATTCATCTGCACACTAGCAATACAAATCTGTTAACAGTACTCTGGACCCAGATCTCAAAAGTAAAAATATACAACTGCCTGTGTAAAGTGAAATCCTACCTTGTTATGCAAGTCCTCACGAACATCTATGCGATTTGAATACAAATGGATCTCCAAGGAAGAGGATCCTTTGCAGTTTGCGTGTTTCCATGGAAACCTTGTAAACAGTTGTGTGAACTGCCCAAGGGCTGTCGGCTTGATAAGCTTTGGTGCCGTCGTGCTTTATCGAATAAGGTCTTGGGAGGAACTCCTGAAGTCGGTGGATTAGCGTCGATTGTTGGAGTTTGTTTTGTTAAGCTGATGATCGTATGTATTCCTACAGAACCATGTCTTCTGGAATCAAATCAATGCGAATCGGCAAAGTTGAGAAACCTCGGCCTTTGAAGTCTGCCAGTTCTTCCTCAATTATCCTAAAAGGAGGTAAGTGATAAGTAGTAGGCACCTACCTACCCGCTAGTAATGGGATAGCGGATATTCGGTGTCCGAATTTTCTCTGGATACCCATGGTCTTCGAGCTAAACGAGGCCAATGCCCGATTTGTGGTGGGAAAAGTTTCGTTTTGTGTGGATACGCTATTTTCAAGCAGGTGTAAAAATGTAGTTTAAATAGATAGGTGGGAGGGGACGAGTGGTCTAGGGGTAAGATGTTTGTCTCACAATCGAAAGATTGTGGGTTCGAATCTCACCTGTCGCTACTCTTCGCCCGCGACCAATCGGCGTGAGAGATTGGCGACGCTATATGACTCAACGGTCGTCCTGTCGTACAACTAATAACCATAACCAACCATGTATTCGAAAGGCACATGATGCAATTATTATATAGAGCGACCAGATATTCAGATGTTATTCCATAGCCCCTCCCCTCTTTCAAAGGGCGACCTTCGTACCCACTTGCATCGATGAAAAGCCAAGCATGTTTGGACTTGATGTTAGTTAAATTAGTATGAGTCTTTCTCTGACTGGAAGGTGTACCTCGAGCTGCGCGCTGGCTGGTGCAGTAAGGACGGAGCTCCAACTTGGAACAGTGACTACGTTTCGTGCATGCTTACGATTGTTTTGCTTCATTAACGTGTAAGCTGTTACTGTGCTGTTTTGGGCGACTGTCAATACGTTCATTTTAACGGATTTTAGATTGATGTGCTGTCAAGCAGTAAAACAGCGTCACATATTTTGTTTTGGCACCGAGCCTTGATAATGCGATGTCAGATTACTAAGTTGAATTGACGAGGACAGGGAATCCGGAAAATGAAACAAGACCGCTCATAAAAATGATCCTTGACAATATTGCCGCAAATGCAATCCGAAGTCTTCCTCCATCAAATATTATAAATCGACCCCCTCCAGAAATAGGCAAGTCGGCGATGTCTTTATCAAGGAAAAAAAGAGTCTCCCTCTCCCGCCCCAGAACTGGATACTCTTCCGATCTACGGTCTTACACGGCAAGGATATCAAACGGCCCGTGACTGCCGACACTGCGATCTGGCTGAAGAAACGTCGGCACATATCATGAATGAATGGATAACCCTCAGATAACCCACATGCAACCTCTCAGAGTGACCCATGGGGTTTGCTTGGAATTTCTCTGGACAGACCCCCTACGATCTATGCGCTTTCTCAAGGACGCTGGCGAATTCGCCTTTACGCTTGGCTGATGGGAAACTCAGCAACAACAACTAAATTTATTTACTAACGGGTTCTTCAGTACTCGTACGTGTTTGAAGGATATATATGCTATACGAAAAGTGTATGAACTTGCTATATTTTGAAATCGTAGGTCACGTTTGTAACATGCATTTTTATCTTGTAAACATTCGCCCCTTGATTCCCCTCCCCTGAAATTAGCCACCGGTATTTCCGGAATTATGATCCCTTGCATACCAATATAGGAGCATTTCTATGTCTACCAACGATTATATGTGAAATGTTTGCCAACATTTATATATGCTGATGCACAGCTATTTTTTTTCTTCAAAAGCACTGACCATAAAGAGCTTCAAAACAAGGTAAAAAATTCCTTGCCAAAAATCTCGCCATGGCTGGATTCGAATCTCTTGTCATTAAATGAATCCAAAACTGTATACCAGCAATACAAAACTGATATTGATATTGAGATCAAATTTGGTGGGTGTTGCTATTTTGCGTTAAAATCCAGTGAAGTATCTTGGTGTATACAGAGATGAACATTTGAAATTTGCATCCCATATCAGCAGTGTCTCAGACATAATATGTCGTAACATAGGAATGATATCAAAAGCAAAATATCTCCTGAGCAAAAATCACCTAAAATTGTATAATGCATAAATTATCCCATATATAAAATATTGCTGTTTTCTCTGGGGTACAAGCTATGCTAATCATACGCAAAAAAAATTACCCTCGCTTCAGAAAATAATGATGCGTATTATTCAGGGTGTATTTCCCCTCAGAGTGCAAACCCTATCTTTAAGAAATACATAATTTTAAAAGTCCAAGATCTAGCAAAGCTTCAGATGTTGCTTATTATGCAAAAATGCATTGATAATCAGCTGCCTCATTATATTAGACCTCTTTTCACGGAATCGCTGAATACCCCATATTCCACAAGGTTACAAAGCCACTTCCAACACAGCTATTCAAACAAAAATTATCGTCTCTTCATCATTTAATGTTTTGGACCTAAGCTTTGTAATATTATCATAGCAAAACACTTCTTGCATAAAAAGATACCAAATTCTAAGACTGTTCTAAAAAATAACATTAAGACATACTTATTGAGCAAATACTAAATGACTTATGCATTCACTATGTATGTTGCGTGCGTGCGTGCGTGCGTGCGTGCGTGCGTGCGTGCGTGCGTGCGTGCGTGCGTGCGTGCGTGCGTGCGTGCGTGCGTGCGTGCGTGCGTGCGTGCGTGCGTGCGTGCGCGCGCGCGCGTGCGTGCGTGCGTGCGTGCGTGCGTGCGTGCGTGCGTGCGCGCGCGCGCGCAGTCGTTGGGTAAGAGGAGGGGGGCACTCCTGGTCACCTGATCCTGGGTGGCGGACCTTAAGAAAGAAAGAAAAGAAGGGAATGATCTCATTCAGGAAAACGCATTATTCTGAAGGGCAAAACTTGTGAGAAGTGTTCCGAAATGGCAAAATGTTCCGACCCTGTTCGGACATGGAACGGCGGCTATCAGTATTCAGCGCTCCTGACGATCTGTACGACGTGTGTATGGCAGTCGACGATGTCCTGTCCGATTTGGAGAAGGTCTGCCGCATGATCTCCACTGAGACCTACAACTCGGCTATCTCCAGCTCCATCACCAGCCTGTCGTTTCATCTGAAGATGATGGGCCACCAACTGGAGAGCATCTGCAAAGGTAGTGTAGCCAGTGTACTGCCGCCCCTTCCCTTCAGCTGTTAGGCCGCGGGCTATCGTAGTGGCTCGTGTGGTTTATTCGTAATTCTAATATGGTTGCTGACAGCGTAGAAACATAAGGTATATTGGGTGGAATGTGCGACATGTAACATCGACTAACATGTATTTAGCTAATTACTTATGGCTAATATGCCGATGGCATGTATTCAAAATACGATTCAAGCTGTTTTTAATAGTGCTGCAAAACCGTGGCACCTGGCTAATTTATTATGCTGTTGACGGTTATTTGTTCGTGCTCTCCCCGACTCTTCCGACAACATGAAATGACACTTGCGTCGTGACTAAGCTCCAACATGACCAGAAGACTCCATTGTGGCCAAATTCGTTTCCAATTGGGCGTCGGATTTCAGTAGGGAACTTTTGTTTTGGTTGTCAAAGATGTAAAAAAGAAAGCATCGAATTGCATAAATGCACTTATAAGACAAATCATTGAGATTATTTCAGGCATGTGCGGTCTTCCCCAGGATCATACAACTGGCAAACGAAGGAAACTCACATTAGTTGCATTTGATGCATCAAAATTCTAGATATTATAAATATTGGCCAGTGAAACATACAGGTATTGACATACGATATAAATATTTTTCCTGTTACGTGTGACATTCCACCGAAAAATTTCAAATTTGGATACACTCCCTAATAAAGATGCCATTGACTCGCCATGTTAAGAGACTCCGGGTCCTGTCTTGAGGTTACCCACCAGTAGTCAGCAAGATCTGCCTACGAACGTGCCGACGCCAGCCTTGGGCACTCGAGCACCATTGCACCATCTCGGGTCACTGGCATTGCTGGCGAACATTCAGCCTCCCGAGAAACATGGTTGGGATTTGCTAAAGTAACATAACTGCGAGCCTCTACAAAAACGAACCGGTCGCGCTTTTTGAATTGCGGTTTAGTGACAAGTACTTAAATACTAGAGCAACATCGATAAGCCCAAGTAATAAAAGTTCCAGCTGTGTTTGAACTGTCCACTACCAAAACATTACTGTTGTGGGTGGTTTGTCGTGAAAGCTATGCCCAACACCCAGAGCCTGAAAGGCGCTGTGGTATATTTTCACGTCAATGGAATGTAGATCACATAACCGGTGTTGTTGTTTTTGTTTGTTGTGTTTTTAGCATGCAATTAATTTTATGGGCGAGTGTCATGGTGTCATGGGACAATGGTAAACATTTGATGCTCTGAGAGCAGCGTAGCATGTACTGCCACGGCATGACGTATTCAAGCTTGGCAAGTCATTCGGCAGTACAAATAGTCGGCACACTTTTCTTTGTTAAAAGGATGTAAACTTTTCTGGCAGTCTGGTTATATTTCCATGCCATTTTTTCTTTGGCTCCTGAGGAATATTTTGTTTGTCATGATCTATGGGCAGCCAACCAAGGGAAGGTCCACATTGAAAGACCCTATGGAAGTGCATGTAGCGAAATGTGACATACTACTGGATCAGATATGGGTAGAATAAAAACTTGGTTACTGACATGTATCCGTTTAATGTCAGGTTATGCTAATTTTTACCTGAATTTAAACCTTACATCAGAAGGTTGTTTTGACGAATTATTAATTTAGTGTGAATTTTTCAACTCTGGGTTTATTTATGACGCGGAAAAATGGATCGATCTGCACAGCCAGAAAAATGCACCAGTAGGATGCCTCAGTGCACTAGTCATGTGATAACAAGCGGTCTGTACAGCCAGTACAATGCACCAGTAGGATGTCACAGTGCACTAGTCTGATGATAACAAGCGGTCTGTACAGCCAGTACAATACACCAGTAGTATGTCACAGTGCACTAATCTTATGATAACAAGCGGTCTGTACAGCCAGTACAATGCACCAATAGGATGTTTCAGTGCACCAGTCTGGTGATAACAAGCGGTCTGTATAGCCAGTACAATAGGGTGGCACTTATTTTTCAACTTTCGAATTTCGAAATGCTCATTTGCATGGTAGTTTGTATGGATGAGGAAACTCTAAATATGGAATTTCAGCCAGATCGGATAATATTTAGACCTCGCGCCATGACCTTGAAATTGTGCCTATTGACGCCTATTAGCAGGTTAAACACCAAAGCTTGTCTTGTGCAACTGCGCTGAAAATGCTTACTCAGGTCATCTTTAGTCCCTTTAGCTCCCAGTGCAAACTACAAATTTGCAGTAATCAGAGCACCTGGCTAAGGAGGAATACATGCGGAAATGGCAGAAAATATATATTTGCCTGTCATGATGACTACAACGACGTCCAGTATGAATAAAAACAGCTAATTGTGTCCCGTCTGACAGCAGTACTGGCTTCCTGTGCCCAGCTCAGTGGACTGTCCGACCCCTCACCCCCACAGACACGTGCTCGACGTAGGGTCAGCCCGGGAACCATCCACCGTGTCCCGTCTGACAGCAGCGGTGGCTTCCTGTACCCAGCGCAGTGGACTGCCTGACCTGGTCACCCCCCCCCAACACACACACACACACACACGTCGCCTACTTCATCGGATGCTCGCGGCGGTGCCGCTCCACGACCTGGAAGAGGAACGGGCGCTGCTCCTCATTCGTCGTGAGGGCCAGGTTGAATTGTTGCATTAGCGCCACTCCCCGCTCTGCCCGGTCGTTAGTCACGCTCAGACTGGCAGCTCTCTGACGACATGAGCGGTAAGACGGGCTTTCGCTCCGGCTCCAAGTCTCGGGATCGTCGCCCATGAACTCAGCATCTGCCATGCCGAGGTCCGCTACCAACTTCCTGCTGTTGGTGCTGCAGAAGTCGGCCAAAGTCTTCCCCTCCCAGACAGCCAGGGACGCCTCCATGGTGAGCCTGTTGGGGGGCTTCTCCATACCCTGCTTGTCCCGCATTGCTTCCAGCATCCGCCGCTTCACTTCGGGAGGCACCTCTTCGTCAAACAACCCCAGCGCCACAAGGTGCTCACTTAGGTACCACAGATGACGGCCGAAGACGGTGGCTGCAGCCTTGGAGATAGCTGGATCTTGGTCCTTGTACTTCAGGAGCGCCTTCATGAAGCTGAGGTCGTTCTGGGGAGCTGACGTCGCCACTGGAAGCTCGTACCAGGCGGGGACGTAGAGCTGCAGCGTGAAAAGCACAAAGCGCGTGATCCCCCGCTTCTCACGGTTCGTGGTGTCGAACTCCTCGCGAAACAGATAGATCTTCAGCGAGTAGATCACTCGCGCCATCCAGCGTGCTCGATGCAGCGCTCCAGGTCTGAGGAAACGGATTCCTCGTGAAGGAACCCCGCCAAGGCAGATGATGCTGAGCACCAGGAGCTCACGGTAATCGTCACGGGGCTCTCTCTGGCTCAGCTGCATCTTGAATCGGATGATCAGCTCATCCCGGGCGTCGAGCAGCTCTCTGGGGGCATCATCGGCCGTGAAGGGCTTGAAGTTTGCCGTCTCGATGAACTTCCACTGCTGCTGGAACCGCTGGAAGATGACGATGTCCGGCCCCTTGGACGGCCCCATCGTCTCCACGAACGCCTTGTCCGCCACCAACTCCAGCATGTGATGGCGGCAGGCCAAGTTGAGAAGCGGTCGCCCGAGGGCATCCTCGATCAGCACGCAGGCGCCCGTGTGCTGGTCGGAGTTGGCTGCCGTCGTGTCGAACGACAGACCGATGACTCTGTCGCCCAGGTCCCAGTCTCGCAGGGCGTCAACGACGGCGTCCGCCTGTGCACGGCCAGTTCCCATACTCAACCTTGGGACAGCAAGGAGCTTGTCCACTCCTTCACCGGAGACGATGATAGCGATCCGGTCCACTTTGTCGCCGCCTTGGTTCTTCACAATCTTGCCGTCCCAGTGGACCACTAGCGGGACAGTAGGCGAGAACTTCACTCGAATCTCCTCCGCCATCTCCTTCCGGACCTTGAGACGAGACCGCCGAATTGACTCCCGGTTCAGCACCAGCTCTCCAGGATTGTGGCCCAAGCTGGCCGCCGCCGCGCTCACGACGTGAACAGCAGCCCGATTGCTGACCTTGGTCCTGTCGAGAGCTGATGCGAGTTGAGGGCCCACAATCCCTTGAGTTGCTCGTCTCTTGCGGGGGAACGGTACGCTGGGAGTGGAGGGCCCTGCCGCCCCCCTGACGGGGGAAGAGGAGCTGCTGCTTGAAAAATGAGTGTCGTCAGACTCTTCGAGCTCCACTGTCGCCGTGGCCTCGGCAGCGTACCGCGCAGCCTTTTCCTTTCGAGCGGCCTCGGACTTGGACGAGGCGACCTTCCGTGCCGCCAGGTCGGTAAGCTTCCGGTCCACGCCAGCCATGCTTCCTAGACGGTTCTTCTCTCGCTGAGCCAGGAGGAACTGGCGATCCTCTTCGATGACGATCCTGGCGAGGGCATCGGATGCTGCACAATCGAAGAGGTCCCCAGGCCCTCCCGGAAGGCTTGCTGAGCGGCCTGGTCAGCAGGCCTGTTCCTGGACCGATTTTTCCTCAGCGCACACCACTCGGCATGGAGGGCGAGCACCTTGCGCGTGACGTTCTTAGGATGCTGAGTGGGGATCGTGGCCCGCTCCCAGAAGGGGAGGACCTCCTTCGTCACGGCGGCCGCAACAACCACAGTGTCCTTCACGGCCTGGTGGACGTGGAAGAAAACGCGAAGGACATCTCCCTTTGATGGCAGCTTACTGCTTGTAATCTTTGGCATGCTAGAGCCAATTAGTCATATCTCACTCGAAGATCTCGTCGTCCTTGTTGACTCGTACCTGCAAAAGAAATGTCCGTCAATGTTTCGAAACTTAAGGGGTATGAATGTTTAAACATTACAGGGGGTAGTATATGTATGTACATATGTACATATGTACTACTACTTCTTCATTTTCAGCTAGTGTATGTATAAAACTTCAAGGTCATGGCGCGAGGTCTAAATATTATCCGATCTGGCTGAAATTTCATATTTAGCGTTTCCTCATCCATACAAACTACCAGGCAAATGAGCAGTTCGAAATTCGAACGTCGAAAATTCACACCCATACTAAGTGCCACCCTACAGTACAATACACCAGTAGGATGCCTTAGTGCACTAATCTTGTGATAACAAGCGATCTGTACAGCCACTACGATACACCAGTAGGATGCCTCAGTGCACTGGTCTGTTGTGATAGCAATCGAGGTGTCAAATGAAGAGTTGACAGGCTTGCAGGATAAAATTATTTAAAAAACCTAACCTGGCATAAAGACCCATAATTGGTCGTAGTCCGTTCAACATGGTCGACGGCCCAATTACATCAGTATCGTGTTATTACACCATGTCTAATAACAGAAGAAATTACAATAAAATACCACACACACAATGCTCTTAGTTGCTCTTCTGCATGCGCTGCTGTTCAACAACCCCGTTGTATGGCAGTATCAGAACTCGAGGATATGGCCACATACAAAAATTAATTGCACTGATTAGTTGATGCACTCATGGGCGAGTTACAGCACAGAACACCTGAATGCCGTGGAATTGGCATGGTACAGGAATCAAGTCTTTTGAGATCTTCCCAATTAATAGTTATTGAGCAATGAAAAGCAAGGTCTTGTCGGGTTCGATCGGGTTGCAGTGATAAATTGTTCGCAAAATAGGGTGGAATATACCACTTACTGAATACTGAATCGACATACTTCCCAAAGAAGTATCGACATCGTGTTTTTGGTGCATGATTATGAAGTCTTCATTCCTCGTTTCCCGTTTCCCTTCATTACTTAACTGTATCCCGTTTACAAGTGTCATGTTTATGCTCACTATAACGGATCCTGGATCGTGATAACGAACATCCCATAGCGCAATTCCAGGTATAGGGGTTACCTGGTATGCTATGTTATACAATACCAGTTTGTAGCATAGGTGTTTTGTATCGTTATCGTTGATGTCGGTGTCCCCAAATTTGATACCTCCAAGAAACACGAAGCGAGAACAGCGATATGTAAGGAATTGTCTCAAACCTGGGATTGCAGGGCTTAACAAATGTTTAATAACGTTATTTCAATAGCGATTTCGACATCCTGCTGTACTCGTTTCAACATCTCACACCTAATGAGAAACCATTATTTTAGCACTGTCGAGTTGTGTCGTTCATATTGTGGAGCTCACCCATTGCATGCGAATAAAGCTTTGCTTGGGCTCGCCGCGCTGATTCACGCTTGCAATAAAGAATGTTAAAGCGACTGGTTTACTCTTGATATTCACAATTGTGGCGCTATCGGTACAAGGACACAAACAATGACGGAATATCCCATTTACTATGTATATTGCTGTACCAAGTTCCCACAGTGCCGAAAGGGCGACAGCTTACAGTGGTTCCATGTATGATAAATGCGGTTTAATGGAAATCCCCCAAAGAAAAACACCGCTACACACACACACACACCTGCACACGCATACCTACACACGCACGCGCGCGCATGCACGCACGCACGCACGCACGCACGCACGCACGCACGCACGCACGCACGCACGCACGCACGCACGCACGCACGCACGCACGCACGCACGCACGCACGCACACACACACACACACACATATACACACATGCGCGCGCGCACACGTTGACACATGCACGCATGCAGCGAAGACATAACGTACGTATGTCTGAGCGGATGGGTGACACTTCACGTGCTATTGACGAGCGGCGGCGGTATGCACTGTACAGACGAACTGGACAAGCGGTTCGTCCAGCTGCGCAATGGTTGTCGGGACGAGCGACTCGACCAGGCATCACGGGTCCGCCTGCTGGAGCTGGTGGAGCTGCGCGCGCAGCAGACGCCTTGGTCCTGCAACGAAAACGTCACCAACTACTACAGACAGATGCTGCAGCTCATCGAGGTCAGCTGACTAGTCTAGATGACGTGGCGCTTCCTTGCGTGTGATGTGTCTGTGTATATCGCCGGTGTAGTGTGTCTGCCGTCCGTATGTCTACAGTGTGTCGGATGTCTGTATGTATGGTGTGTCGACCGTCTATATGTATCCAGTGTGAGGTGTGCCCATCCTCTGTATGCCTCCGGTGTGTGGTGTGTCGGTCATCTGTATGTCTCCGGTGTGTCATATATCGACCATTTGTATGTCTCCGGTGTGAGGTGTGTGGACCATCTGTATGTTTCCGGTGTGAGGTGTGTCGTCTGTGCATCTCCAGTGGGTGGTGTATCGACCGTATGTATGTCCGGTGTTTCGGCCGTCTGCATGTCTCCGATATGAGGTGTGTCGACAATCTGTATGTTTCCGGTGTTTGGTGTGTCTGCCGTCCGTATGTCTACAGTGTGTCGGATGTCTGTATGCATGGTGTGTCGACCGTCAATATGTATCCGGTGTGTCGTGTGTAGTGCGTCGATCTTCTGTATGTCTCTGTTGTGTAGTGTGTCGGCCGTCTGTGTGTCCGATGTAAGGTGTGTCGACCGTCTGTATGTCTCGTGTGATATGTGAGGTGTATCGGTCGTCTATAAGTCTTCAACGTGCCATATGTCGGCTATCTGTATGTCTCCGGTGTGAGGTGTATCGGTCGTCTGTATGTCTCCAGTGTGCCATATGTCGGCTATCTGTATGTCTCCGGTGTGAGGTGTATCAGTAGTCTGTACGTCTTCAATGTGCCATATGTCGGCTATCTCTATGTCTCCGGTGTGAGGTGTATCGGTCGTCTGTATGTCTCCAGTGTGCCATATGTCGGCTATCTGTATGTCTCCGGTGTGAGGTGTATCAGTAGTCTGTACGTCTTCAATGTGCCATATGTCGGCTATCTGTATGTCTCCGGTGTGAGGTGCATCGGTCGTCTATGCGTCTTCAATGTGCCATATGTCAGCTATCTGTATGTCTCCGGTGTGAGGTGTATCGGTCGTCTGTATGTCTCGAGTGTGGCATATGTCGGCTATCTGTATGTCTCCGGTGTTAGGTGTGTCGGTAGTCTGTACGTCTGCAATGTGTCATATGTCGGCTATCTGTATGTCTCCGGTGTGAGGTGTATCGGTAGTCTGTACGTCTTCACTGTGCCATATGTCGGCTATCTGTATGTCTGTGGTGTGAGGTGTATCGGTAGTCTGTACGTCTTCAATGTGCCATATGTCAGCTATCTGTATGTCTCCGGTGTGAGGTGTGTCGGCCGTCTGTATGTCTCCGGTGTTTCGTGTGTCGACCGTCTGTAGTGTGCTGTCGCCGCCGTGTGAGGTATGCTCGGTGCTGGTGGGCCACAGAGTCAGCAGCCGCCGACTCCGGGTGGCACTACGCTGCGTGAAGTACCCATCTCACCGGGGTCGCTCGGCCCGGTTGGAACGGTGGAGCCTCCTCAACTACCACCGCTGCTCACGCCTGGGGAAGTGATCCGCGGCTCCGGAAAGTACCCCAAGCCCACAAAGATCCAGGGCAAGTACAAGGATGAGGTGGTCATCCGCAACTGCGACTCAGGCAAAGGTGGGTAGTGACAATTTGTGGTGTCTCTATCTGTGACGTGTTGGATGCAAAGTTTTTGCATGTTGAAGTTTTTTCCCCACTCGAATTCTTACCTCCCACTGTTTTCGCCTTTGAGCTATTTTATCAAGTTTGGTGAATTTTAGCCGCACAAATGACCTTAGTGTGCTATTGTTGAGGTTGCGTTACCTGGACGGGCCATTTGAGCGTGTTTGTAGCTTGTCGTGTGGGTATTTGGCACGTGTATCTGATGGGCGGTGAGTGGGTTCTGACTGTGACACTGAGTTTGGTGTGATGGAGCCGTGCAGCTGGACTGATGGGTGGCGACATGTGGTGACAGCTACCGAACAATCCACAGACGGCCCGCCGCACATGGTGGAGGATCACAACTGACCCAATTGTTGGCTCCTTCCAGTGATGGGCATGAAAGGCATACGGGTTCATAAGATAGAGGAGATGAGCCAAACTGTGGTCTCGTTCCAGCGAGGTAACGGTTGAGCGCAAGCGCAGATGAATGTATAACTAACCCGCTCGATGACTGTCTTATCCGCCGCTGGAGCAGACGCCGTCGTCTACGAACGAACTGGGCTCCTGCTAGTCCAAACACTCACTGCGCATTCGTCTCCCTTCTCACAGTCTACGCTGCTCTCACTTTCTTGGTACCACACTTTCAGTGTGTTCAGTTTCTAACTCACCTGATCTGTTGGCTGGCTTATGTCCCGTTGCTGTTGCCACGCTCCAAGTGGGTGCACTCTATGTCGGCTAGCGAGGTAGCTGCTGGAGCCGTTGCGAGTGCAGCCGGCCGGGACAGGCACTGTATTACAGCCAGTGCCCACGTCTCCACGCGGAGAGGTGGCGTAGTCGGCCGACTAATGCTATCCCCACGTGCATGTGTATGTGGGCGTTGCCGCGCCAACGCTTATGCATGTGTCCGGCTGTGCCTGTGCATGAGCACCGTTTCTTCGGAAAGGAATGACAGCAGCGTATCGACATATGGGAAGCAGCGTATCATTTTGTGTGCCTTTTCCTATTGTTTTTTTTTCTAATCTGACGCTTCAACGAACAGTTTGGGCAGTTTGCGCGCTCTAGCAATCCTGTTGTGACATCATACTGTGGAAAAAATAGGCAACTAAGTAGTTACAGTCAGTAATATCACTCGTTCCTGCCATTAAGGATGGGTATTACCAGTGTGCATAGTTAACAGAATGGAGTGCTGAATTCAGTGCTTTATTTATGCATTTGCATTTATATCTAGTGCCATTTATTCGCTGTGTCACTGAGGAATGTTCTCTCACTTTTCCTGCTTAGTAATGTATTATTGCTTGTGTTGCTGCAGTCGGGCTGACAACTCTCAATATGTCAACTCGCATCGTTTGCAACTGGTCTGAACTGATCAGCGCATCGTCAGGCGTCATGGGCGGACATAATACTGGTGGTGGAACCACTCTATTGGTGGATTTGTGATTGAACACCATCAGAGTGGGCCTGCTATGATGAATGCCATATTCTAGTTTCTACAGGAGGTGCAAGTAATTTCGAATGGTCAAATTTGAACAACATTTAAACAAGCTCTCTTATGATGTATGGTTCGTTATATTATCAAATCATTTCACCCTGTCATTTTGCCCACAAACTGAAATGGGAGGGGACAAGTAGTCTAGGGGTAAGTTTCCCGTCTCACAGTCGAAAGATTGGGGATTCGAGTCTCACCTGTCACTACTCTTCTCCCGCGGCCAATCGGCGTGAGATTGGCGACGCTACATGACTCAACGGTCGACGTGTCGTGAAACCCAATAACCAACCAAGTGAAATGGGAGCAGTTGGTCACTCAACTTCTTGTAATCAAATATAGCTTCTCTGCAGCTTCTGTGTAATGTGCCGATAATTTCCAATGTTCTTAACTAAACGAAAATCGAATGTGCTTCATTTTGATATCATCTTGAATTGCGTTCATGAAGTTTTGACCATGTCATTTTTTGCACTCAGTCCCATGATTTGTGTCCCATTGTCACCTTATATTCGTTTAGGTTGTATATCAGATGCTCTACATTAGCGAATGAATTTCAAATGGTCTGAAGTGAACCAGCATAAAATATACTGCCTTCTGATGCCATACTCAACCATTTTAATAGATAACCCTGTCATTTTTCACGTTTTGACATGGAGCTTTCAGACGTCATTAAGGTTCTGGCATGGAAGTGCCGACATTTGCTGCTCAAAGCACCGCCGAGTGCCGCCGAGTGCCGACACGGCAAAAAAAGAAAGCTCCAGCCTTGATCAATACCAAGGAACATCGGCTCTCCCACGCCAAAATTGTGTCGAGGAAATTCACGGTTTTAGATGCAGTATTTCCATTCAACGCACCAGTGGCGGGCGGGCGGCGGCCGGCCGCGGGCGTCGCCGCCGGCGACCCGCCGCCTATGGCGGATGAATACCAGAATATAGTTCCAGAAGACAATTCGCAAAGTAATATATACAATATATCAGTGTAAGTGGCATTGAACTTGACATCTGAAGGCAAGGTAACCTTAATAATTGCACTTCGCATCATATTTGATACAGTCCCATAAATTCCTAAGTCCCATAAATTGTAACTATATTTGCATGCACACACTAGTGAGCATCCGGGCGCACTAGCCACGCGTGCATATTTCAGTGTTCTTGCGTGGCAACTGGAACCTACCTGTTTTCTTTCTTTAACTGGAGATACACGATGTCCGCATTCCCATTGCGTCGGACGCCTAACGTTCGGCTCTCTAAGCGTCCTAAGCTAAGAAAGCCTGGGAGGAAGAGCGTACAGACGTCCGTACTATGACGAATAACTCCTAACAGCGAGCATAGCATTACAAATTATAGCTGACGCCTCTCTTTAAGTTATCTGCACTTCAAACATGCGCAGAACATGGGATGTTTGTAATCCTACTCGCCGTAATACAGGGGTATCTAGGCTAAGCTGATGCCATTGCTGCCGGTGGTACTTAAGGCCACCAACTGCCAAACAGCGTCAGATCCAGGAGCATGTGGCCTTGTCCGATCTCCCTTCCTCCATGAATTGTATCATTGCGAGTGGTGAAGATCGAGCGAATCGACTCCTGTGTATGCACGACAAAAGTTAATCTGACTGACCCGGCTCGGCCTACCTGACACACTCGAAACCATAGCTTTTTGGTGTATCGTTTTAAGTCATGGCAATATAATCTAACCTGACCGAAGTATCTTCACTAAGTATTAGATACGAAGCCTGTCACCACCGTAAGCAAGCAAAAAGTAGAGAGCATTTTTTTCTGGGATTTAATCAATTGTTTCACCGCCCATAGAACGACTATTCGTGATGAAGCAGAGTTGATTAAATCACAGAAGTACGTTATAGAGTATGGTGGTGAAGCAATTCTCTGATTTATTCATTCTGATTTTGGCGGTTTTCACAACATTCTCTTTGACGTACGCTCCTTTTTCCTTCAAAGGAAATGTTTTGTGGCGAACTTTAGCTGGTGCCGGTGCAACCGTCACCGACTACGGACCAGCCAACGAACCGCCTGTCACGTGGCCATGTCGTGATGACTCGCCATCTGCGTGTCATGAGGCCAGGTGACTGGTGGCAGTCCGATTGATGGTGCCAAGCTCAAGGGTTCTATGTGACATACACTGAGCGGGAAGTTTTTGGGGAAAAGGGACCGTGACAAGCGTGGAACCTGTGCGATTTCGTCATTTCAATATAGTGCATCTAAGTTTCGGATCGGTACACCATCTTCGGCAGATGAGCCTGATCTCGGTAGGATTTCGGCCAGTTTCGACCGCACGGTTTTTCCAATGCACACCCCGAAATTGAAGGCACGACTGCCGTAACCGGGCTCCTCAGACAACCATCGAGCACGCATCTGACCATCTGAATGCGCTGTGCTAAATTAGCTAAGTCCGTTTTGTTTAATGATGAAGTTTTTGTACTTCAGCACAAATATTTGGACACAATAAGGTGCATGTTTTAACGGGCTGTCGAGGTAGCGCAGTTGCAGTCGATTGCCTTCCTTGCCTGTGGCGGTACGGTGCCCGATCCGTGCCTGCTGCAGGGCAGCCCATGACTCGTCTCTCGCCCTCGCTCGTCCAGCGCCCCCAATAGCGCCTTATATTGTTGTAACAGGTTCAAGAAATTCCAGAAATTAATTGCAAACCAGCAACAAACTGAAACTTCATTTGCCATTGAGCATAGCTTTGCCTTCCAGGGTTGACTTCCGTGATTTTGATGGGTTTGAGTAGTAATCGTGAATGCTAATTTCACTAACTCATGATGTTAATTTCATGAAGATGTTTTCTGAAAGCCTGCCATTGTTAGCATTTATGTTATTTTAAGCTATCCTATTGAGCCCTGTCATAATGCGCATTGAATCTAAATTGCACAATTAATATGTTTGAGAAATTTGATATAAACCAAATTTCAAAATATTTGCGTCGTAAATTGTTTTTTTTGTACTAAGGCTTAATAAGAGCCACAGGGGCCCATCTGAGTTAACCCATCCAGAAAAGATACTAGAGAAGTACATGCTCACACCCCAATCAGTCCATTATCTCAAGTTCCAAGGGTACTATTTCCCAGCCTATCTAGCACCATTCACCTGATATTACATAACACGCTCCTCAACAATTCCAAACTCCTCCAATCATGCCCCATTGTGCTACCATAGCCAATCTCATCAGAATCACATACCCGAAGGTCGGTGCTGAATCCACTGCTAGGTACACCCACTGCTAGCATAATACTCAATTTATCATCATGATCTAAAACATAAGGGTCCAAGTTCCAACAATAGCACAGAGACCACCCTAAAGGACCTACACAGTACACACCTAGCATAAATCCTATGTCATGTATGTAAAGGGAAGTTACCATAACCCTGGCAAAAAGACACTTCACCCCAACCAACACCACATCCCTAATTCCAAAGAATACATCCACCAACATTCACCACACTCATCAATGTCTATCTACATGTCCTATTCAGCCCCATTCACCCAACCTCACATAACACATGTGACTTGAGTGCCCCACCGATAATTTTCAGACCCCATCCATACCTGCCTAAATGATCCTGCACAGTGCCCACCTACTTAGCATGAATATCACCCAATCCACCACTACTTGAACTAAAAACAAGATTTTGCAGCCTAAAAAAAGTTGTCCACCCTATTTTTAATTATATTCAATGTCGTACTCCCGACGACATCAGCAGGCGGACTATTCCGCCGATCAACAGTCCGACCTGTCGTCGCTTAACCGTCCTACACCTTGATTTGTCTAACCTAAATTGATGACCCCTATGTGATAATCTAAATAGAAAAGCATCATTCAGATTGACCTGATTTAGCCCTTTAATAATTTTTTTTAATGCATTTCAATCATATCACCCCTTAATCTCCTATACTTCAGTGAGCACATATCTAATGCCATAAGTCTTTCCCCATATTCCAGTTCCCCAGTCCACTGATGAGTCTAGTGGCTTTGCGCTGCACTCTTTCTAGCATATCTATATATTTTGCGAAGTAGGGGCTCCATGCCTGTACAGAATATTCCAAATGGGGTCCCACATGGGCCAAGTAAGTATTTTCATCACTTCCTTGCTCTCATACTTCACACAACTAAATAATTCCTAGCATTCTGATTGCCTTGTTCCTAGCTAGTTGAGATACATTGTTTTTCTGCTTTAAGACCGTTTGAAACCAACACACCTAAATCTATTTCCTCTTCAATATCATCCAATTTCCTACCTCCCATTGTATATCTGAAAGTCTCACCTCCAGACCCCAGATGCATAACCTTACCAATGTGGCATCAAATCCTATTGATGCTACTGGAAAAAGCAGCACATTAGGATGAAATAAAAGTATATGAACGCTTGGCACGGAAGTTAAGGTATATTCACGAAACATTAGTGATTTGTCATGGTTCAAAGCACCACTTTTGTTATAAGCGTATTAAGCCCGACGAATCTGGCAGTGATATGGTAATTGCGCTCCAGCTCACACTAGGCAACTTCGACGTGTTCTGTAACGAACATATTGGAGTAGGCTCCCTGGTCACCTGAATGGTGACCAGGGACAGTTTTTACAATTTCCTTGTAGAGTTGCATTGTTTAGTCTGTCGTGGTCGGTATAGTGCCGTGGCACCTATTGGGCGGCCGTGTGACTCAAAGTGCACACTTCTGCGACAAGAGCGCGGCTCTGATGTATGTGCGATCACGTCAGTCTGTCACTGACCGACACCTCACTTCGGCGGTAACCATGGAAACCATGGGTAACGATGAAGTGTTACAGGCGCTGTGATTGCTTGGCTAGTTGAGCTGTTATGACGTCGCATCACGTGAACCCTATGCTATACCGGTAGAATGTCAGGTTGTTACCCACGCGCCGAGAAGGTTGCAGGCTTGGACATTGGTTAGACATCCAGCAGTGCACAGATCCTACAATAAATTTGGAAGTGTTGTGCAAATAATCTGTGTGGTCCCATTTTCTGTTTTCTTTCATTATGAATAATTGTATGCAATTAGACAACAGTAGACAGGCATCTTAGCCGTCTGAAGACCTCTGAGCGGATCGAGTCATACTGACCTGCCGTTGTGCCTGAGAGCGTCCCTAATTTCCACCTCATTTCCAAGATCTGTTCACGTGTGGTGCAAAAGCCTCTTATCGACGGATCGCGACAGTATAGCAGTTCTTGGTGTCGCCAGTTACCATGCACTCAGCGAGAATACATTTCCGAACCGTGTTATATAAGAATCCAATGACACGTGGCGAGAATTAAATCGGTTTCGTTCCTTCGTTTACCTCTCATGGAATACCCGTGACGAATGCACGGTTGGATATAGTGACAGAAACGTTGTCACTACGGGTAAATCTCCAAATATTCGTGCATGGGATTACCCTTGTAAGTTCGTGCATGTTGCAGTGCAGTATGCCATATTATGCAGGTTGTCATGTAATGCAGTTTGCCATGAACCATTTGTTTTGCTGTTGCTTATGCAAGGATATTAATAGGATCTGAACGCAATTATGTTCCAGTGAACTATAATTAGTTATCTTCCAATTCATAGATTTGCGAACTACTTATGGAGTATGCTTCTCGCATGAAATCGGAACCCTTTTTCAGTCACCAAAAACATATTGGCACCGTGGCTTATCACCGGTATCTGTTTGTTTACGCATGCGTTTGACGTTGTGAGCACGTTTTCAGCGTTATTTTCTGATGGGGCGCTGGTAAGGCGGCTAAGTACAGGTGTACGGTGACAGTGGGAGCGGCAGGTGACCGGCGGCGGTGGTCAAGTGTGGCAGCGCCGTCGGCCGGTGTCGTGTAGTATGGTGCGTGATGACGCCCCTCTGTGTTTCAGTGGCGGCTGGCGCTAAGGAACGGCTGGTCCAGCTCACCGGCCCTGCTGAGGAGAACGTGCTGTGAGTGTGCGTGTGTGTGTGACAGGCGATTTGCAGTTGCTGCCGGACTACAACTGCCGTCGACACATCCTTAAATATATGATGAAATGTGTGAAATTGATATGCTCCAGAGCACTGCATAGTCAAACACTCAAGCGCGTACATAGTATGCGGTATGTCAGAGCACCATTACGGTAAATGTGAAATGCGATGGGACTGTTGATGCATTGATGTAGTGCCTGATCTATTGCGTGGGAAACGGTTGTACGAGCTATACCGTAGCAAGGTTTCCCTTGGTGCTACTTTTTTACCTTTGTCCGGATTGCACCGGTGCTTTATTTCCGAATATGGTCACACAATTAGTTTACACACACATACACACCTACACACACACAGGCACACAGATGAATACACTTATATATCGAAATATACATTTTGCACAAGCGGTTGCCACCTATTCGTAAACTTTTGCATTGCTTCGTTCTTGAATGCAGTACGTTTTTCGATTTCACGCATTGTCCTGATATTTCCCATAAATTCCGCCAGTGACACTCGTCCATTTCCCCGTATTTTCCTACCTGTTATGTACTGCTTCGCGAGCAGCAGCACAAAATGTACAATGTCATTTGCACCTACGCATCCAAACAGTATGTATTCTACGCATAGATTCGGGCTCGTTCCGTTATTTAGACACAGTTTGTGCATCGATACATTCCAAAACTGCGACACTGTTGTGCATTTCCCTATGAAATGTTTGATAGTATCGATGTGTGAACAAAATTGTCAGTCTGGCGAATCACTAATTTTTCGGTCGTATATGAATTTTTGCGCGCAAACAAATCGATTTATTATCTGATACTGCATATTTTGAAGTTTCGTTGATTTTGTACATCTATGTGGTAGAGCAAATATTTTCTCCAATTTTTGCCTACAGAAATTAACATTTTCTCCCTCCCATTTTATTTGACATGGTGGTTTTACTGCTTTGGACAGGAGGATTCCATACATGAGAGACCATGTCATTTCTTTTGCTTCTATTTCTTTTCCGTCATGTCTAACGAATGATTTGTTTTCATTCCTTGTCGTGGGTGGCAATGAATAGTAATTATGTAATCTCAACAATCTTTTCCATTCGTGTGGAATAGCATGCAAGAGACTGTGGTACGTATATATTGGGACACTTCAATATTTGGACATCGGGACACTAATATGCTATGTTCTACGCTGTTGCCATGTTCGAACAAATCCCCTATAAATTTGACGCCATTCTCATAGAGTGATGGCGTAAATATTGGTCGTTGATCTATTTGAATGTACTTATTGTACCATATGAATTGAGTACTTACTGATGTGACATCGTTAGTGTTCAACTGCGCTTTCATTTTACTTGCTGTATTAGTGACATATGCATACAAATTTGGTACACCTATGTTTAAAAATGCGTCCTTATCAGCACTCGTTCGCAATATATCTTGTAATTTGAAACGTCCTAATCGACCTTGCAGCATGTATTTCCAGGTTGGTTTACTGTCGTCTATCATTCGCTTCGACCACATCAATTGCAGGGCTCTCATATATCTGGTCATGTTCACAGCTTTAAGGCCATCCTCCTTTATTGACTGGCATAAGACATCTTTCCTCACTTTAGAATATCCATATAAACTTAGAAATCTCCCTATCTATTGATTCGGTGACCTCATTTGGCGGACCCACAACAGCCGCGACATACGTGAACTGTGATGCCATCAAAGATTTACTGAGTACTATTCTGCCTTTCATGCTCCAGTCTCTTCCTTTCCATAAATTCATTGCTGCTCTCATCCGCCGCAGTCTTGGTCTAATATTCTCCTCGATACAAGCTACTTTAGTCGAGAAATAGATGCCTAGAGATTTGAATTTTGTTGTTGATACAGCATCGTAAATTAAATCATTTCTATTCCTGTCTCGTCCTAGCCACACCATGTTGCACTTTTGTGTGTTCAACGTTAACTTCATTGGTGTTACTAGCTTGCTACCTAGCTGGGGTGCTCCTGGGGCTACTTCCACTAATAACTGATGGTGGGCTGTCTGCAAAAGAAAGACAAAAAGGATGGAACCAATCTAAAGGTATTGCTGTATTGCTGAGGAGCACATGAATATATATATATATATATATATATATTCATGTGCTCCTCAGCAATACAGCAATACCTTTATATTGGTTCCATCCTTTTTGTATATATATATATATATATATATATATATATATATATATATATATATATATATATATATATATGATGGATGGATGGATGGATGGATGGATGGATGGATGGATGGATGGATGGATGGATGGATGGATGGATGGATGGATGGATGGATGGATGGATGGATGGATGGATGGATGGATGGATGGATGGATGGATGGATGGATGGATGGATGGATGGATGGATGGATGGATGGATGGATGGATGGATGGATGGATGGATAGATAGATAGATAGATAGATGGCTGCATAAAACGTGCATATAAGGGGAGGAAGGATCTAGTCATTAGTCTCTCGTACCAGGGGGAACTGAGCCGGCATGTTGTGCTACGACATTGTGGAATGTCTCGTCTCTCACTAGCCAGTAGTACGTCTCCGCCGTCCTATATCCGACACCGCTAGCCTGTGATGACCTGCGCATAGTCCCTGCTGACGTGTGTGCACCTGCGTGTACCTCGCTGATCCACCTGAGTTTGCCGGCGCCTCCCGTGGCGTGTATCTGTTGCAATTGACCTGAGCTGACGTGAGTTTGTGCCGGCTGATGCGAGCCCCCCTCCCCCCTCCGACGAGGCGCCACCTTTCCGTGGTGGGAGGGGGGGGGATTGCGTGCCCCAATGATCCGGCTCCCATCTTACCGGTGAGGGGACGAACTAAGAGTTCCTCACTCGTCATTCCATCCATGCGCTCCCGTTCCAATGCCCATCCCATCTCAACGTCCATGTCCTTCACCTGGCCCTGCAACACCAACTATCCCTGCTGTGAGCAGGTAGGACAACTTCCCCGGTCCTGCACTCCAGCTCAGTTTTATCGGGGTAGTCGCGCCCCCTCGGCCCGTCTCCCGGGGTTGACGGAGTCCTGGAGGCTGAGGTCCCCCGTCGCACGGTGCTAGTTGCGACGGGGGAGCAACACGCCTCTTTGATCCTGATGTCCCTGAGGGGCGGGCGGGCGGGCCCGTGGGGCCTCACGCTGGTCAAGTGGCTGGTCGCTTCGGGCCGGGGACCTAGGTTTATCCCGTGTCTACCGGCCCGGCCGGCTGGGGTCAAGGGGTGGGCGGCGCTGGATCCCGGTCGGGGTGGTGAGTCTCTCTCTCCCGGCCAGGTGATGGCGTCGCCTGCTCCGTATAGCTCCGCGAATGTTTAACGTCCTGCTGCTACGGCAGCAGGCGTCCCCCCGTAAGGCCCCTTGCGGTGGAACGCCGCGCGGGGCCGAAAACACACACTTTCATAGATCCTTCTAACACACAAAAAAAAACACCTGCCCCCTCCAGTAGGGGACAGACAACCCGACCTACTAGGACTCCGAGTCTGGTGCATGCAAGGTCTGGCCTTGGCGCTGGTCTGCCTACACCTCGCATCCTAATCGTAAAATCGATAGAGGAAAACATGAAGCTTTCACTTCTTACCCCGTTCCAAAGGAAGGAGGCTTGTGACAAGCTAGGATCGGTACTGAGGTGCGAAAAGCTCAGAGACGGTGGACTGGAAGTCGAATTTAAAACTGCTGAGGATGCAAGGAGGGCGCTTGACGCAACCGAAATAACTTACACTGTACGACAGGAAACCGGCAAGAGAATAGTCATCGTACGCATTGAAATTCAACCCCACAACACCAAAAATTACTCCAAAGGAGTCGTCAATTGCTACGACCTGCGAGATGTTTCGGACGCGTCGAAACCGAGAGACATGTGGGAGATGTGGATCAGTAGAGCATGCGCAAGACAAATGTGAAGCGGAGAATCCACACTGTTTCAACTGCGGCCCGGACCAAATACCCCACGCCGCCTATGATCGCTCTTGCCCCATTTTCTTAAATGAGAAGGAAATAGCTGCTATAAAAAGTTTCATAAGATCACATTTCGTGAGGTGCGTGAAATTTATGAGGTAGCGCATCCAATAATATCGTATGTTGCAAAGGTAAAACTGAACTCTAAGATCACACAACGGTATACAATGCAATGCAATTACACACACACATGAGTGCCTCTCATATCATAGCTCAGCTGAGTGCCCTGATGCTTGCATTTGGTATTGAATGCACACCGATCGGAGAAAGAGCTTCGTCCTCTCCCCAGACGGCGATAAGGGAGCCCTCAGCTGAGGACACTGTAGCGACTCCTCAAGGAGGAGAGTGGGTACAGTCCCAGCGAGTAAAGAGATCTGCCCGTCCAACTTCATCCAAACCCAACCCATCCCCAGCCTCTCCAACCCCTAACTCCAACACTTCCCTCCCTACCTCCTTGGCCCAACACTCAATTCCCGCTAGGGTAGAGCCCAGCAGCTCTCCGGGACTGGGAATCGCGATACCGACGTCGCAGTCACGTTGAACCGACGACGAGGATGGGGAAGCCCTCCTCCCACCTTCAATCCTTACCCGCCACCACCACCAACCCTGAGCCTACCCAACCAATTATTACTCCCTTCCGAACCCCCCTCCCCTCCTCCTCCTCCAACCATTTCCGGAGAGAAGGGCGCGGCCTCCGGCCGGGTACCCGTGGTCGCGCCCTCAACGACCCGATCACGCCTAGGAATTGAGGTCCGCCCAGGGACTCCCGACGTAGGGGCTTCAGGCCGGGCATCCCGAGCTGGGTCGAGGGAGACGTTGCCTAGTGCAGGAAGACAAGCTCACAAGGCCTGCCCCCCCCCCCCATCGTCTCCAACTCCACAAGCCAGCTCCCTCCATACCGCAGATACTAGGGTGATGGGCTCGCCTCCCACATCTCCCCAGGTAGGCGACCAGTCCCGCTGGTCACCTGCAACATGCCGGAAGCGCGACTCGCCCTGGTCAGTCTCGCCAACTGGCAGGGTCAGTCCGAGGGCGCGAACGCGCACAGCATCCGACCCGTGGGCCCGGGCTGGTTCGCCATGAAGTGACCTGTTTTAACCTTTTTGACATAGCTCTCTATACAGGCTGTTTTACAATGGAACTGCAGGGGTTTTAGAAGTAGTGCCCATGACTTGCAGGCAGTGCTGAGCAGGGTCTGTCCGATGGCGTTCTGCCTACAGGAGACAAAGCTGTCGCCGGACACCGCAATCCAGGTGAAATGCTACAACCTCCAGCGAAAATAAGTAGCATCTGACACTGTTTCACATGGTGGAGTGCTATTAGGCATCCACGATAGTGTTCCATCGCAACCACTAGTCGTGAACACACGTCTCCAAGCCGTCGCTACCAGGGTGCACTTTGGTCGGCAAATGATTTCATTATGCAGTATTTACCTGCCCCCTGGAACTTCATTTTCATATGCCGAGCTGAAGCTTCTTTGCTCTCAGCTCCCCGAGCCGGTTCTAATTCTAGGCGACTTCAATTCACATCGTACCGGTTGGGGATGTGAAGTTGTCAACGGGCGTGGACGTCTTATGGAGCAGTTTTTCACGAGGAGTCGTGTGTCGTAAACACAGGTACCAGAACTCATTTTGGTATGCCATCTGGATAAACCTCTGCGCTAGACCTCAGTATCTCTAGTCCTCAACTTATGCAATATTTTAATTGGTCGGTGGACACCGATCCTATGGGAAGTGACCACTTTCCTGTATGGCTGGAATACCGTGACGGTCCTGTCCTTGGACAGAGGCCGCGGCGATGGAACCTTCGCAAGGTAAACTGGACTGAATATGCAACACAAATAGAAACGGCTTGCTACGCTGATGGGCAGGAGAAACCACAATGCATAGAACAGTTCACATCACTGCTCCTAAATTCTGCAACCGCATGCATACCTCGCACCTCAGGTGCTCCCCGGCGTACCCCGGTCCCGTGGTGGACGGAGGAATGCGGAGACGCCATCCGCGCAAGAAAAAGGGCATATCGTAAATTTAGTTAAAATAGTAACACTGGAAGCATGGTCGCCTTTCTGAGGCCAGGGCCCTGGCACGTCGCACTATACGATCAGTCAAAAAGGTATCATGGCGAGAATATGTGGGCCAAATAAACAAGCATACCCCGACTACACAAGTATGGTCCAACATAAAACGCATTGCAGGCCAGCATTCATCCGTTTCCCTACCCGTGCTACGCATGGGTAATATGGACGTGACCAAACCTATGGACGTTGCCAACGAAATTGCTCGCTCCTTATCGGAACGTAGTGGTGGCAGTAATTGGAATCTGCAATTCTTGCGTCACAGGTCGCGTTGTGAAAAGTTATCCACTGACTTTGCCACGAGTGACAGTATATCATATAACCAGACATTTACAATGTCCGAACTGACTTCCGCCATGGCGAAGCTCCGAAGTGTATGCGAAGGCCCAGACAACATCCAGAATGAAATGATAAAGCATCTTCCTTCATGTGCGACCGAACACTTTTAAACATCTTCAACCATCTCTGGCAACAAGGCGACTTCCCGGTAACGTGGCGAGAGGCAGTGGTGATACCAGTGTTAAAACCGATCAAGAGCGGACTAGAACCGCTCCACTATCGCCCAATAGTCCCCACTTCGCGCTTGTGCAAGCTGATGGAAAGATTGGTAACTACCAGACTGACGTGGTTTTTAGAAGTTCATAACTTTTTTTTTCAGATGCACAGTGCGGTTTTAGGAAGAACCGGAGTTCAATTGACCACATCTTAATCCTGGACACTGCAATACGCATAGCGTTTAAGCAGAAACACGTCAGTCAGTCAGAAACAGACACGTTGACGCTGTTTTTTTTTTACATTGAAGCAGCGTATGACACGACTTGGCGCCAGGGCATTATTGCAATAATACATTAAAGCGTTATTCGGGGACCAATGGGGTTACTCGTACATAATTTTCTAGCCGACAGACATTTCCGCCTTCGCGTTGGCCACCAGCTATCTAGAAGATTTGTACAGGTGAACGGCGTGCCACAGGGAAGTGTTTTAGGTGTAGCACTGTTTGCGATGATGATAAATGATATTTGCGACGTACTTCCACCACAACTTGGTCGGTCTATTTGTAGACGACTTTGCCATCTGGTGTTGCACGCTGGTGCTACACCAGCACCAACGTCTCGGTGTGCGAGACGTCTCCAATTGGGCGTTAAAAAAAAACTTGAAAGATGGGGTGTAATGAATGGATTCAGATTTTCAACACAAAAGACAACCGCAATGCATTTCTGTTGCCGGCGTAACTGTGCAGGATTCTGCCTCACTTTGTATGGGAACCAAATACCGATGCCACCTGCGGTGAAGTTTCTTCCGGTGACTTTTGATTCACGTCTTAGTTATACAGAACATTTTAGAACATTCCGCGACAAGTGTTTTAAATCGCTCAACATATTAAAGTATGTTTCTCGCACTAGCTATGGAGCTGACAGACACTCACTGATCCTGCTGTATCTCTCACTGATACGATCTAAACTGGACTACGCTTGTTTTATTTACGGCGGAGCACGCAGTTCCACCAAACGAGCATTGGACACTTCATCACACCGTTATCCGCATCGTGACCGGAGCATTTCGCACGCTGAGCACATTGTGAGCCTTCTGGCGGAAGCACACGAGCCGCCACTATGTCTGCGCAGAGAAAGGTTGGGAATGCGGTACGCCTGCAAGCTCCGCCAGTTTCCTGGTCATCCGGCTTACCCGCATGTCTTTTCGCGTCGACTACGGACTCTTTTTTCAGGGAAACGGAATCTGAGTGTCGCCCCGTTCGGTGTGCGAATTCGAAAGCTTCTGCAAAATAGTCCAGTTCAACTTCATGGAATTCGGAGAGCCCAGGACATGAAAACACCCCATGGCAGCTGATTGCACCGGAGGTAGATGTATCTCTGGCGAAAATCAGAAAAGCCCATGTCCCTCCAGCAGAATGTCGTGCACTTGCGCTGGAACATATTGCAACATGCCAGGATTGGGTGGCAACATATACTGACGGCTCTCGAACAGAGGACGGTGTGGGCAGCGCTTTTGTTTGCGGATCTGTCGCCCGCTCGTTTACTCTCCCGACGTAAGCATCGGTGTACTCGTCGGAACTTGTAGCTATTACGAAAGCTCCATGTTTTATCGAGGTGTTGGATGGTGATCGTCACGTTATATTCACTGATTCTTTAAGTAGTGTATAGCCCTGAACACGTTGTATCCATCAAACCCTCTTCTGTGGGATATTTTGTGCCGTCTTACCGATATGCAACGCCTAGGACGACGGGTGATTATATGTTGGCTCCCTAGCCATGTGGGAATTTATGGGAATGAGTTGGCGTATGCTGCGGCGAAGCGAGCGGCACATGCCCCGTGCACTCGGTCATTACCACTCCCTATCACGGACCATTACCGAGAAGTGTCTATTTTCATCCAAGACAAGTGGCAGGCAGTGTGAGATGCGACGCCTTCGAACAAGCTGAGAGCCATCAAGCAACGTCTGTATCCGTGGAGCTCGTCCTGCCGTACATATAGACAAGAAGAGGTGGCACTTTGCCGCCTCCGCATTGGGCACACTTATGCCACACACAGGTATCTGTTATACGGTGACGACAAGCCGCAGTGCTCCAGATGTCAGTCACAACTGACAGTTCGCCATGCTCTCATCTCATGCCCTTGTTATGCTGACGAACGTAGACGTTATTTTGGGTCTGCCCAGGTGGCTTCTAGAGATATTCTGTCAAACAACTCTTCCACTTTCCAATAGGGACGATTGATGAATTTTTTATCAGATGTGTCGTTCTCAGCAATATATAACCCTCGCTGATATACACCGCATGTGAACTTAGTACCACAATCGGGCCAGGTGGACGGCTACCCACGAAGTGAAGCTCGACACTGCACTTCGTTAACTCCTAGAGTTATGGGCGCAAAATGGCCACAGCAGTCGACGCGCCCTAAAGCCCAAATAACTAACTAACTAACTAATTAACCGGCTGCTGCGAGTTTGTCAGCGGCTGGTCGTCACAGTGATGTGGCCGTGTGTCGTCGTGTACCCAGTACCACCTGCTCGCTCCGTGACCGTGCGCCCAGCCCACGTGTTGTGCACCGTCAGGCGGGCGCGTGAGCTGATTGAGGAGGTGATTCGCCGGAACGCGTCGCCGATTCGCGATGAGCGTGGCTCCACCTACTCCCTGGCGGCCGGTGACGGCTCCACGGGCAGTCTCAACAGTGCAAACTCGGACGAAAACCTTGGTAGGTGTTGCCCAGTGTCGACGCTCCGCAAGGCTGCCAAAAAATGACGTACTCTGGAGAATATGGCCTAATGCTCAGATGAACAAGCAGCCATCCGCACTCCACCGGCTAACGACCGTCACACAGCATACATCTCATGATACCAACAGGCGCCACACAACACACCACGTTTCAAGAAGCAGGAATATGTGTCAAATTTGTGCTTATTCGGAAGATAAAAGGATTATCCATGTCATGATATGTACTGTTATGTGTATCTTTCTCATAATAGTACAGGTGTTCGTATAACACCTGAATGTCTGCCTCACGACTTTCACGTAAACGGGACGTGATTATCCCATGACAAAAAAGCATACGTCTCAATGAGGTGTCAAAAATACATACATCCTACTCATGGAGAAGCACTGAACAATGTCAAAACAGCATATGTTGACGGAGCCAAGTACAAAAGTGCATCTGTTGTGTAGGTGGCTTTTATTCTAACAGGATAAATGCAGACCATGCTACTGCAGTTAAAAAGAGTCAGAAAAATGGGTACGTAAGATGTTGTTCATTGATCGCCGTAATGACAAAGGTACACATTTCTGGGACTCATACTTCGAAATCCGATCACTAAGTTTGTTTGATGAAGATCGTCATAGCATTGCTCAAAATTCCGGATATTGCAAGATGCATTTGAGCCAAGGGACAAATCTTTATATGTAAAGTTGCTCTTTCCAGCCGTCGATGGTAGACAATGACATGACACTCGCAATCTCAACCTCGGCATTGAGGCTAGGCTCCTTGTCCTGAACAGCGAGCTAAAAATCACACATGCGCGCCGCCACATACAACATTGTCACTACTTTTGCCTTGGCCGTTCGCCAATTACTTGGTCACTTGAACCTCCAGCAAAGCGCTTGATTGTCGATCGTTCTGTAAGCATCTGCTAGAAACTGCGCTTGTGATGTGCGGAAGAAGGTAGTTGCAGATGTTTGATACCTTGTGGTGATCCATGTTTGGAGGAAAAACTCGTCGATCGTGAACTGCTCTGCTTCCATGACTGTCGTATTGAGTAGGTCATGCGCCTTCCAGCTTTGACTGCTGAGTCTGGTAAAGAGGAGCTGACTTCCTCTTCGCAACTGAATGACTTTCAAATCAGCCAGAAGCGGTCGCATGCCCTCCTTTGTCAGAGCCTGGAGTCGGCTCTGGCCGATGCCAGCCTCCACATACACTATGTTGTACCCAGGTCTTATTTCTACAGTTTGACACGCGGTTTCCGCATCTTATAGTCCATCCAGTCCTCAACTTTCCCTGTTTTCGTCAATTGCCTTCTTATGATTTGATGGGCTGCATCTGCGGACATGCTTGTGTGACCGTGTTCGGAATATTTCATGATTATCTTCCCAGTTTTTGGTGACTGTATCACCTTGATGAGAGAGCCGCTATTGATGCCCAACTCTTGTTTTGTACACAAGCATAATTGACTGCCCATATCAATGGCTGTGGAAGTATGCATTTTGACAGCACTTTTCAACATAACTTTTTATTTTGTACTATTCCTGTATACAACAGCACAGTTAGATGCGCAGTGCGATGCCGAAACGAATGATATTAAAAAAAAGGATTTTCGACCAAAAACATGTATTTGAGTCATCGAAAACATGCATTGATGCATTGAACCAAAAACATTGGTTTATGCATTTTTGCATTTGCGCGCCAGACCTGATACCATTAGATATGTCACGTACCACATCTCATGTCACCTGATGCCAACATATACGCTACACACAGCATACATCTCGTGCCACCTGATACCAACAGAGATGCCACACAACACACCTCAAGCCACCTGATACCAACAGACACCACACGCAGCACACGTCTCATGCCACCTCATGTCAACAGATGTCACACACAGTACTGGTCTCGTGCCACCTTATCCCAGCAGAAACGCGATACATCGCACCTACCATCTGATACCGACGGGGACGCCACACACAGGAAAGATCTCATACCACCTAATGTCAACGGAGACACTACATATCTTATGCCACCTGATGCAAACGGATGTGCCACACAGCACAGCTCATACCACCAGGTAGCAACGGAGACGCCACACACAGCGCATATCACCTGCCACTGATACCAACTGAGATGCCACACGGCACACCACACACCACACACCACACACCACACACCACCTGGTGCCAATGGAAACGTGACACACGGCACATATCTTATACCACGTACTCCAGTTAAATTGGTGTTTCTATGAACTGTTGCAAGGTAAGTAGACATCACTTTCCTTTGAGCTCGTGACAAAATTAAATACGAGGTTCTTGTAGTACTATGCTGATGGGTAATTCTTTTCTTTTTTCGGGGGCCCTGCACCTTGGATCGTAGAACTCCTTTTCCCACTGATGGGAAGATGTGAGATGTTTGGTTTCCCATGAATTGTGTGTACTCCTTACCAGGACATACATATCATTGAAATTTGGTAGAAAATAGTGCGTGCATGACTACGGGTGATGTTTCATCTCATCTCGTGGCGACATGTCTTCAGCCCTAGTACGCCAGCATAGACGAAGCAGATGATTGGTGGATACGATTTATTTTTTTCAATTATCGGGCTGCACCTATTTGCAAGTGTCAGTCCGTTTTCAGAATGACTAGCCACCTCCGCCGGTTTAATCTCGCCACAGCGAAATGTGCTTAGTTTCCAACATTTTGCTGAAGATGCACCAAATTCGCATGCGCCTGAGCATAAATGACGTATCAGATCGGCGCGAAGCCACCAGCACGTCAGTCAGTTTTTATGTTTGAGCTGTGCCGTTTTTATCTGCCCAAGGTCCTAGGAAGAACGGCTCTGGAGATTTCGGCTCGCTGGGCGAGTTCAAGTATACCGTGTTCGTCGGGGAGCAATCGATCAAGCTCACAGGAAAGAACGTCGATATCGTCAAGGTGGGTTCGCTAGCGGTTCAGCCGAACGTGAAATCGAATCGCACTGATCAGTGCAGTGCTCCATCGCGTTGAACATTGATGCTGTTGTGCAGAGTCGCGGGTTACTATGCAAAATATCGCCGTCGCACCGATTGGGATGGTACCATTGATAACATTAAATGCACATCTGGTGACGTTCCTCGCCACGTGCGTCAATGTATCTGCACTTAGTAGCTCTGACGCCGTCGCCTGGAGCAGCTGTTTTCACTTCCGTTGCTGTTCTGTTGCTACTCTCCAGGGCTTCCAAGAACAGCCTCTTGTGCTGGGGCATGTGTGGCAAAATCATGTGTAAGGTGTCCTGCTAGGCGTTGGCATCATGCCCTGCAGTCCGCACCTCTTCGTCCGTGGTGGGTGTGCTTTCGGTGATGGTTTGTGTGACCCAGGTTGTCTGGCTGGAGCAGGTCCTTGGAGCAGGTCCTGGCCTGGATGTGATCAGTAGTGCGGCGTACCTGAAGCACAGCGAACTTTGCCGGACGCTCTCGTTTTCCCCACCCCAAGCTGTCGAGAGTGTTGGACAGCGATCTGTTTATGCCGTCCTGTACGCAGTGTCATTTATTGTAGCAGGCGGAGACGTCAAAACTCATGATGGCGGGGAAACAATTTGGCAGCATGACAGGAAAGGGTACCGACAAGGCATGATATTGACAGATGAGCGCCGCATCTGCTGGCAAGATTGGTCGCACAGATGCCAGGAATCGAGTAAATGTGAAAAGTAGCAGTTGTGTGCTGGTGCGTTCCACGACATATCGACTAATATGTTACAATTTTCCACCCACTAAATTTGTATTTCGACCCAATTTTTTTTGTACACGGCAGTTTTATCATCTGAACACGCCCGAACAAGTTGTAGGCCGATCCGACTAACGGTTTCGTAGTTACAGCCTCAGACAGTATTTTGAGGTCGCACAACATGGGTATCTTTGGCGATAGATATCACATTGATAATGAAGAGGGAGTGTGACATATTATGCATCTTAGAGGACAAATGATTAAAGGAGGCATTTCCGTGGTAAAATGTCAGCATTTCTCACGTTTGACCTCGTGACCCCATGACCTAGTGACCTTCTGTTACCCCTAGCCCATTTAAATTGATTAGTTTGACGGCAGAAATAGGGGACTAGTAGTCTTGGGGTAAGTTGCTCGTCTCACAATCGAAAGATTGTGTGTTCGAGTCTCACCTGTCGCTACTCTTCGCCCGCGGCTAATCGGCGTGAGAGATTGGCGACCCTACACGACTCAACGGTCGATGTGTCGTAAAACCAATAACCAACCGACAGCAGAATTACAAACGGGCATGATTTGACTGCCATATAAAAATATTAAAACTGCGTTTTTCTTTTAAATATCCAATATAGGCGTCCGTTCCCCATGGTTTTCTATGGTTTTGCGATTTCCGGAACGGACGGGTTTCGAGTAAGTTCTCTCCCATTGGACAACTACGGGGATCGAAGAGTGAAAAATACACATGTGATTTAGAAACGTTTGCTTAGCAAAATATTTAAAACTTATTGATGTAAGTCTTGCTTTTTATCACCAAGTTCAAGGTCACCCACTACCGATAGTTCATAGGCTTATCTACGTGTGACGACGTAATTTTACTTCGGAACGTCTGGTTGTCTGGTAATCGAAACATCTGACAGTGTTCAACCTTACTGGCATCACTACAAGAAGTACAATTATGCCTTCATTCTACCTGTAGGCATCACTTACATGGACGTACAGTCAAATCCCTATCGTAATGCAAACACACGCGTTTTTGTCACGGTATCCATAGCGTGTCTCCGAAAACATGAACATTTTCACAAGCTTCCTGTGGTTTAATTGTTCATGTTTTTGCACTCCCTGCATATTGCACATTATTGCACATTACTGCATTGCAGTAGGCAGTGTAAAAAGAATAACGATGGGATAGAACAACGAAATAAACTTCAGATGATGAAAACTTGTTTTTCCAACGTACACATGTTGAATGTTACAATGCAGCTTCTCTAGTTTCCTCAACAAGGGTTGAACATTTTATGATCACCATAGCCTCGTAGCATATCCCCATGCAACGGCGTAGTTTTACTTCATAGCATCTGGTGGTTACTTACAACACGTACTGAATGCCAATAAACACGACAATGATGCAGTCTGACCATATTCGACCATGCTAACATCACAACAAGAAGTACAATTATACTTTCTTTCCACCTGCAGAGCATCGTTTACATGGATGTACAGTCCAACACCTATTGCAAGCCACTGCTGTCACAGTGCACGTAGGCTGTGCCCGGAAACATCATTTTCACAACCTTCATGCGACTTCATTATTGACATTCTTTGGACACTGCGCCTGTGGACATTGCGCATTGGACATATGTTTGGTTTACTGCACAATGGTACATATGTTTGGTAAACGAAAGCAGTTCAAATGGCGTCGATTTGGCTTTGATAGCTTAATCGGAACAAACGGCGTCGATTTCTAAGTTCACCGAAACAGAATTTTGGGGGTGAACATGTAACTTGGTGCCGTGTACATCTTAGGAATTGTCGAAATATTCTCGGAAATCCCGAGAAGAATGGCAAATTTCCTATCTTGTATTGTTGCGCAATGGGTGAAATAGGACATTTTCAGGCCGTTTTATGTGATTTCTAGTGACTACAACGCCTAATAGGGCATCAAATATGGTCACAAAAGGGGTCAAACGGCTTGGATTTCCGAAAATGGCTTTCTAAGATATCAATTGACAGATTATTTTAAGACGGCATCCTAAAGAACTCGTCCTGGCTGGCGCATCGCTTTGGTTCAGGATATGTTTTGTTTAACCTGAAGGAGTTTTTTTTTAACTACTTAATTTTGAAATTGCATGTGCTTTCAGAAAATTGTAGTGCTTTGCGTATGGCATATTTCAGAGACTTCTCAACAGGTGCAGATAGCCAGCAGACACGGAGCATATTTTATTTGATGGAAAGTCAATTTTGAGCTCAAACCTTTGTGCAAGGTGAATTTTATGTATCTGTCCATTTTGGCATGTTTTGTTCTAGGCCTACCAGAGTTCTTAATTTTGTCTCCATGAACTTTCCCTTCGGTGCATCCTTTTTATTTCCGACACTGATTTTGAGGAAAAAATCTTTAAAAATCGGATATATTATTTTTTACTCGCAAAAGTTTAAACCTGGAAATTTCGCACACAAAACCACACTTTTTCAATGAAGCTTACCGGTACTTCACCACCTTTTTTGTTTGTTATTCGCTTTGTATGGCGACGATAAGGATGGACACAGTGACTAGCACCATTTATTGTAGCGTTTATGCACGCCGATAAAAACCACACGTCCTCTCTCCACCAGGCGTTTTCCAAAACTGAGTCGTACACTGCTCTGACTCTGCCAAGCCTGCTATCGTTTCCTCCCCCATGTCAACCCATCTGTTGTCCGCCGTCATCAACGCCGTGGCCTTTATCTCCCTCGGAACCGTCACCAGGCTGGAGAGTATTCAGCTATGTACCGATGAGGAGTACGGATATATGTACGAAGTACGGATGGTGTGGGAGGGTAGACATACGTGAGACAAACACCTCGGCTTTTATTTGCCTTCATCACATAGTCATCAGCAGTCCACAGAGACGCAATGCTCCTTCTTTTGCACCAAGTGATAAGCCTGCCTAACACTTGATCGCTGACATAAAGTGATCCTCATGTTTATTATAGGTACCTACCTACCTAACCAGATTTAATATGTAGTAATAGAACCTGATTGAATAGGGTCGGGTTGCGTTGTTTCCATGTTTGATGTTATCCAATGCATGTCAGTTGTTCTGGTTGTTCTGAAGTACAATTGTGTCGCTACGCTAAATAAACCCATTTGTGACCTACCGGCAATTAGTGACCTTCAAATTCGTGATGGTTTTCAAGGGAAACTATAAGATCAACATTAATAATGTATGAATGTTTTTTTTCTTCGGAAATCGTTTTTCAATCATATGTCTGCATGTCATTCTTCTCACTCATGTAACTTTCCAATGGAAGAAAGCTTGTACGAAATGCGTCCTACCCGGAAAACGCAAAATTGCAAAAAGGCATGAAGAGCGGTCGGCCATATCGGATATTTATAAGAATACGCATCTTTTATTTTTGTTTCGTCAGCGAAATTGTGTCCACTTTCATTTCCGCCGTCAAATTTATCAATTTTGATGGACTAGGGGTCACGGGAGGTCACGAGGTCATGAGGTGGCGAGGTCAAATGTACGAAATATTGATACTATTTTTCGGGAATGTTTTAGTTGGTCCTTTTTCTTCCGAAGTTTATATATATATATATATTGTGTGTATATATATATATATATATATATATATATATATGTATGTGTGTATATGTATATGTGTGTATGTGTATATGTATGTGTATGTATGTATATGATTGATTGATTATTTGGGCTTAAGGGCGCGCCGACTACATGGTCATTTGGCGCCCAATATGTATGTATGCATATATATATATATGTATATATATATATATATATATATATAGATAATATATATATATATATATATATATATATCATTTGCCAACATTTATCCTTCTTATTGATTAGACATCCATTGTCAAACCAACCCATGTTATTCGACCTAAAAATAATGCCGGAGTCTATAGCTCAAAAACCGTTAGCCGAATCGGGCTAGAATTTGGTACAGCCGTATTCAAAGCCAAAGACTATACTGTGCGCAAATTTTGATCTCAATCAAAATTTATGGAGTGAAGTGCCTTGGCCAATCTTTCGTGGAACGCACCTGCTGTGAAGCGTCGTGGCAAGCAAATTATGAAGTCAAAACTATGTCCACATGAAGTCAAAACAAGTCCCTGATGGGTTTCGTTATCCACAACAATTTCGGAATTCCAGTGCATTCGTTGCCTGTATGTTGTACATATTCATACCCGAACACATATCGGTTGTCCTTACGGCAGCTAGTTTTGTAACCTGAGCATAGTCGTTGAAGTCGTACAGAACACCCTTCTTCATTTGTTTTATACCATCTGATGTGTAGCGTCCGCGGACTTGGAGGTGTTGCCGAGCTCGAGAATCATGATGGTGATTCTCCAGGTGGTGGATTTTTTACGTGTACAGCTAGCAGGAGAGGGCCGACTAGCACCCATCATCTATTTTGTGAGCTGCAGTGAGCAGCCCGCATAGTCGCTTCTGTCGCGTCTCAGCACTAGTCAAATATAGATATGCAGAAGGCTGCTGCAACTTTTGTTGCACCGCGTCCCATTGGGTTATCGTGCCAAATCATATACGTGTTAGCTTGTCGTTCAACGACGCTTCGTCTTAGCTTGGCTTCCCGGTCCATTCGCATGGACGCCGCTCACGTTTCGTTGTAGCTGCATGTCGGACGTCTGGTCAGTGTGTCTTGAGAGGCAGCCGTGATAGCATCGTGGCATGCATCATGTCCGTCGACTCCACCACTCCATCTGGACACCGCTTTCTGCCCATGGCACGGCGGTGCCCCATCATTGCCTCCTGCACAGTCCTGCTGTCAGTCGGGTGCTGTTCGAACTGGCCACAGCCGGTAGTGGCTGCAATGGTACGTCATTTTCCCATGGAAACGAGATCGGCTATATTATGATGTGTAATTCCAAGTTGCAATGCACATGAGAAAACAAAATCATGCCTCCAATTTCATCCTGAAGCGAACGAATAATCGGATTAACGCGTGATGCACACAAAATGAAAGCCGACCTTGTATTGGCAATGTTGGCGTTGATTAGCACAGCGCCTTGTAAATAAGATAAGATTAAACTTGCATTCATGCGGCCTCATGCTCTTCAGTTCAAGTTCTAGAACCATTTACAAATGTCATTGAGCACAATTGCTAGCAACAAATTAAGTGGGCGCATGCAGTAGAAAACACTGCTGCCTCGTGAAATCGATTTTCATTAGCTTTGATTTTCTAGGTACACTCGCCGCGTGCGCGTGCACACAGAGACACATGTGCCAACACATTGATGCAGTTTCGAGTAAGATAATTAGACGTTGTACTGGTGTCTACAGGACTGTCTTGTTAACCACTAGCATTTGCCGTCGAGTGGATGCTTCGCTACATCTATTGTACCCAGATGTATCAGATGCTCTGGAGAATATGCAACGTGTTCCATGTGACCATCCTGAGGATGGCGTGTCTGAAATATACAATTCTGAGTACCCGCCAGCCAGGCGCCGGTTGCATGTTATAGTGTCATATCACCGTACTTGCGCGCCCGAGGCGGAGCGACCGCTTGGCCAGGCCCGGTCGGACGGAACAAGTCGCACTGAACGGTCGTTGCGGTGTAAGCTGAGCGGGAAGGCTGTGAAATAAACAGAGACATGACGGCGTGACGCCTATGTTCAGTTAATATTTATGGATAGTGCGTTTGACTTCCACATACGATCACCATATTCAGCTGATGAGATTCATGTTGGCAAGATTGAAGCCAATTTCGGCTGAATCGGTTTGTGTTTCAATCAGCAGATACACCGAAACTACAGCTTCTGCGCACAATGTCACTCCTCTGCCTGATCCATGGCAGGCAGAATTGGAGCACGCATCCCAAATTTGAATGCGTTGTGCCATTTTGCCGAAATAGGGTTTGGTTCTTTCAAAACTCATGCACTTCCATGAAAACTGAGCTCGGTCAGGATCACGTCACCATGGGCTGTCAAGAAGGCGCAGTTGTAGTCGCTCCACAAGTTTCCTACCGCGGTATGGTGCCTGATCCTGTGCATGGAGCAATTGGAGAGCTATAACCCGCCTCTTGACCTCGCTCGTTCAGCTCCTCCAATGGCAGTTTATGTTGGCATTAGTATCCTGAGGTTCCAGAGTCGTGGTTCCGTGTCACTCACAGCGTTTTGAACATTGAAAGGTTGTAATTTTGAGAGAGAATAAAGTGTTCAAATTGTTACACCCCTGTACGTTTATTGACCCGATAACATTTCGACAGCTGCCAAGTAGTGTATTCCTTTGAACAGGGTTGGATTGGTACTTTGTACATTTATCCTGTATGTGGAGAGAAAATGTTCGGGGTAATCGAATACGGAGAGGATATTTGTCTTCAACGCTGTCACATCAGAATTTCGGCTTGCACTTTCCGGTGAATCTTGAACACTTTCTCACTGAGCAGTTTATTGTCAAACAGTTTATTGTCACCATTGAACCTCCAGGTGGGAAAAATGGCAGTATAATTTTCTGGAGAGGATAATGTTCTGGATGCCAAAAATCCAGGAAAAACATTTTTCAAACCCTGTCTGTGACTCATGGTCCACCGATCGACTGACACGTTTTCCACCGACTTTTTAGATATTGGAACTGTTTAGCATGAGCGTTTACGCAGAACTGTTGTTCCTTTCGGTCGTGAACATCGGAACTGAATAAATATCGACAATTCAGAGCGTCGTGTGCTCGGAGTGTACCGGAAGCTCAAGTTCGACAGATAGCCGGTCTGAATAGTATTTCTGTCCGTGCTGTTCCGGTTGTTTCTTCGGAAGTGCTGCCTCGCTTCCTACATTTCTAGCCTTTGTCGTAGTATTGTTTAGCTATGGCTGCTTATGCTACTTATGCTACTTGACCATTGGATGAAATCCACTAAATCTCCGTGCTGTCATTGCTGCCTCTATATCGTCATTTAATCTGCTGATCCTATCGGCATTCTGGTGCCCAGGTCATCAGTTTTTGCATCGATCCTATCAGCACCTATGCGGCATTCTTCTGAGCGTGCAGCTCATCCAATCATCTCTGCATTGTGTGCCTTCGCCGAGCCCGTTGTATCTGTTTTGTTCGTTCGCCATCAAAGAGTGTCACTGGCGTTCCTTGTCACACAAACTGCACCGTGCCACGTAACGTCACACTGACCGGGCTCCGTCTGGGCCGCGGCTACCAATGCTGTGGACAGGTATCTTCCTCGGTTGTGTTTTGAAAGTTTTGAAACCGATTATTTAGTAATGGAAATTATATATCAAATGTGTAATCGTAAAAGCATCAGGATATCACATGGTGGCTTTTCCCCATACAATTTAACACTATAATTCATAATAATAATCCAGACTTCATAATTAATGCTCACGTACCGCCCAGGCACTGTACTCCTTTCTCAGAAACAGTGCTCGCTAGCCAGAAATCAGATATGTTGAAGCGGGTTGCTGTTGCTCTAGTTACATGGTGGAGAGTTGCCGAGGGGTTAATTGGTGGACTAGAAATCACTGCGGTGCGCACCGGTGTAAGTTTCCGTATCAGCTCAACGTATTTTGTGTGTGTTCTGCATGTTGTTCGTGTGCTTGCTATTTTCTTAGCTGATATAAGATACCGTGGACTTGTACATGCGCGTATGACTACTCTGCTTTGTGACGTATGACGTGCGTGTCATGGCCTTTATAAGTCGGTACACACGGCTGTCCAAGTGGTCATGATGGGCGTGTGTGTGCGTGTGTGTGCCGCTTCAAATGCTGTTGAATTGCTGGATGCACATGTGACGTGTACATGTTGTGTGGTCACGTCAGGTGCTGCGCTGTTTTCAGACGGCGAAGCTGGTGCTGGATGAGTACTTCAGCGGGTCCTTGTCGGGCGAGATGGAGTCGTGCATGCTGGACACTGTGCCTGAGACGGTCGCCTGCCTCAGCGGGTGAGTGTGTTCTGGTGGTGACGGCGTGGTCACGTGGCAACAATGCCCGCTGGACATGTCGAGTGTCTAGCTGCGGTATCGATGGCGTGATGGGTCAGGCGCGGAACGACGTGTGTTGCAGCGGCGGAGACAGTCGGGCCGGCGACTGTCGTCTCCGACCCATCTGATGGGCCTGGTGTGTTGCAGCGGCGGAGACAGTCGGGCCGGCGACTGTCGTCTCCGACCCATCTGATCGGCCTGGTGTGTTGCAGCGGCGGAGACAGTCGGGCCGACGACTGTCCGTCTCCGATCCATCTGATCGGCCTGGTGTGTTGCAGCGGCGGAGACAGTCGGGCCGACGACTGTCCGTCTCCGATCCATCTGATCGGCCTGGTGTGTTGCAGCGGCGGAGACAGTCGGGCCGGCGACTGTCCGTCTCCGACCCAGTTGATCGCCGCCGAGGCGACGGCCGCCGTGCCGGAGCAAGAGCCACAGCCGCAGCCAGAGCTGCAGCCGCAGCCGCAGCTGCAGCCACAGGCACAGCCCCAGCTACAGCCTCAGCTACAGCCTCAGCTACAGCCTCAGCTACAGCCTCAGCTACAGCCGCAGCCTCAGCCACAGCCACAGTCTCAGCCACAGCCAGAGCGGGTGCGGCCTGCGGTCGCCATTACACAGGAGCGCCGCACAACCTTCAGCCGTCGCCTGATCATTCCTGCGTCTGCAGACGCGGTCAGCGCCGTTGCACCTGCCCCAGGTCAGTCGGCAGTGACGCGCGCTGATCAAGTCATGGACCTTGATCAAATAAAGTCTGGACCTTGATCAAGTCGTGGTCAGGCCTGTCGGTATGTTGCACCAATAACTGTACGTCTGTCGGTTCGTTAGTTGATGTATTGCTGTATGTAGCGAGGCGGGATGCAGCTGGATGTGAATGATAGAACGAGATGGTGTCTGATAAAGTGGTGCGGTGAATGTCGACATTATGTTGGCACGCTAATGTACCCGACTGTTATAATTATCATGGGCTACGCTTTAGTTCTGATGGCAACATTGTGGTCAGGGAACCCGGTGCAGCAAAACGTATTGATAATTTCGTATTGTTGGCAATGTGGCTGTATGTGCGGGCACTATCTGCTGTAAGTATAATATCGGAGAGCAGATGTATCGGTTGTGCTGTGGTTGTTGGCGTTCTTGGAGTGCGTTGTTCTGAGCTGGATGGTGATGTGACCAGCAGAGCGGCCGGCAGTCGCCGCCACTCGCCACTACACCCGGCCAGAGCTGCTCATGTACTCGCGCTCGGCGGTGGCGCGCTACCCACCGCGTGGCTGGTCAGAGGTGCGCGAGCGCCACCCGAGCATCACCAGAGCCACCGCCAAGGTCAGTCGGCAACATCAGCGTCGGCCAACAGTAATGGCGTCTTATACCCCGGATATCCCGCGCATACAACCAGTCGCTGTAATGTGTGTATATTATGTGTTTTATCAAGGGAAAGTAGTGGGCATTACAACTGACACTGACGACGGAAGAGCAGAGGCGGTTGGGTTTTCACGAGCTGTGTTACCATAATGTATTATTTGTGAATTTGAAGGAGATTGGACGCCGGACGACAGTTCTGGCGATTGGTAGCTGTTTCTAAATTCGCTGTTATGACGCGAGAACTATTAGTTTGAGGATAATGAGAGCCTAGTCATTGGTCGTGGTGTGGGAGTGGCGTGGAAGTAGCACCTGCCTGTGTTGCAGGAGGACCAGACTTCGTGTTGGCACTAGACAGCTTGTGAGTGTTCTCACTTACATGTCGACACTTGCACACGACATGGTGGCTATTAGTTTGCTCGTCGCGGTATATGATTATGATCTCGGCGGACTATGCGTGGAAACTTTATGGGGATGGATGGAAAGATGCAAATTTAAGAGACATCAGGATGTAGGTCCGGAAGTCCAGGTTCGGCTTGCGGGACTGGAGCTCGTCAGCCGATGGGTGCCATACTCGCAACAATGCGCACGGCATAATTAGGATACGTCATATACAAATATTAGCGGAGCAAGCGAACACAGACTGTACGTTTCAAATCCTGGCATTCTTCGAATGCCGTCGTTTTCGGATTGGGTTTCTCGCTTTTGAAGAATCATGATTGGTGGATGTCGATGATGATGATGATGACTGGATGCTTCGCTTCGTTCTGTTATTCTTCGTCGGATTTCTCGTTTTCACAATCGTTTTCTTCGTATCTGCAGACTGCTTATGATTGTGAATTTTACTGTAGGTTTCGCATAATAACGCTCTTTAAGTTGGTAAAACTTCCTCATCGATATTCGATAGCTCGACACGTATTCGAAGGCTCGTGTATAACGTCGTCACGTTTTTTAGTTCAAAATTCCACAGCATTCTTACTTTTAGCACATCCAAAGAGAAATCAGAAATTAATCCAACTTGTAATTCTTTAGGACTTCCAAAACCACCCTTCTTCAATGCCACCAGCTGGCAAATAATCACAACAGCAATACGATGCATAGAAGCGCACTAAAACCTGCGTTACCAATAAACAAGCAAGGCGATGCACTGCTTTTGATCAGGATGCAAGTAAGAAAGCCGACGGGATAATAAAACGAAATATTATCGGACAGGAATGTGGCGGTGCTGAAAGCTGCCCGTTTGTCTCAATAGCACTCAGCTGATCGGAGTAAGCGACTGCAACTGCACTGCAAGGTATTGGTTGGTGACAGATATTGCTGCATAGTTCATACTCGCTGTAAAATTCATCAGTTGTTACGAACCCATGTCGTATATATCGACTTACTTTTTTGTCTCGCTTGGTTGGTTATTGGTTTTACGACACATCGACCGTTTGAGTCATGTAGCGTCGCCAATCTCTCACGCCGATTGGCCGCGGGCGAAGAGTAGTGACAGGTGAGACTCGAACCCACAACCTCTCGATTGTGAGACGGGAAACTTACCCCTAGACTACTTGTCCTCTCTTTTTGTCTCTGTATTTTAAGAAACGCCATCCGCATGCCTGCTCACGTACGCGGGTCGCTCACGTATTCAGTGCCGAAGAGAAGAGCATGTTGCGTAGATACGAGCCGCCTATCCGGTAGGGGAAATTCAAGTTCAGCGCCATATTGTTATCCGATGATTTATCGTGGAGTGAAGTGGCCATAGTCGCCCATGCGTTTTGCATTCAACATTCCGACACGGTTTCCCCCTAATAGCCTGTCTCCAATTTCATTGCACAAGTCGCCTTTTGGCAGTGTTGGCTGATGGCGAACCTCGGGCCCGTTGAGCGACTCGAACTCTGTCTTGCCAGGAGAAGAGACTGCAGAGCTATCTGAGTCTCTTCCGCTGGCAAGACAGAAGAGACTGCAGAGCTATAAGCCTTATCTGCTGAACTATCTGAGCGACGGATTGATCGGGGATAGGGTGGTCACGACGGATCGGGGGATAAGTCACGAATTCCATCACCGCTATGCTTTTGCTAAAAACTCGTACAGCTCAATGGCATCGAAGCCTGAGAAGATATTTCAACATTGAGTGCATTTCAAAAAGCCAGAACTGAGGGCCAATCTCAGTGTGGTAGAACTTCGCATAAACCAGTGCAGTGGACGCGGAAGGAGATGTAGACGTAGCATAGCATAGCATAACATAACATATCATTCATCTCTGACTCAAACATGTACATTTGTACTAAAAGACTTGCGCAGAAGATGGCTGAATATGAGGGTCTTTCTTTTCTTCCACGTATACAAACAGGCATACACGCACACGTGAGTCTTGTCGGTATCCCGTCTGGATTTGATGAGGTTCCTGTGGCACGCTAGAAGTCAGTTTGCGCCTCGTGTGGCTTAGTTTGTCTCACATTGCTATGTTCATATTGAAATATTTTGTACTTAGCTGTTAAGATGTCGGACTGATCACCCTCCAGCCCATCGCCGGTGAGAACAACGTCTATTTTGTGTTGTGCTGCGTGGTTCGTGATGGGCGCTAGATAACCAGTAGCAGTTGATGCGCTCCTAAACCAAGTAATCAATCAATCGAGGTGTAGTTTGTGAGCGCCGTTCATACGCCGCCTAAACCGCGTAATAATGTGCGTCTAGCTTGGTGATCAGTGGGGTAATACATGAAGAAATTGCGATATTGTTGGCCTGACCCTGGGACGAGAGTGCATGGACAGCTGGGCGAATCGGTGAGCTGGATGGAGTACAGATAGATGCGTAATTGTGCAACACCCGGCAAAAGTCGGCTGTCGATTGTATTTGCTGCCATTGGCTCCCGTTGCGGATACTTTTGCCTGTATCGTGGTTGGTTATATTGTGTGAAATAGCGCAAATAGAGCTGCATCCAGTCGCTGTTCTGAGTTGCTTGTTGGTCGCTAGCCCCGTGCTCATGCGCCTACGTATTTCTCGCAAGGAAACATTTTGACTAATTGAAGCCGGTATTTGGGCTTTCTCCACATCGCCGACATGTTTTCAAGCATATATATTAAGATCTGAACATGAACTACTGTCACGTTGGTATCACTGTAAAACTCGGGGGATGTGTCTGAAGGGTATATGAGGTGTAGAGCCTGCCTAAAACAGCATTTCTGAGCAAAGTGGCGTTTTGTTTGCTGAGCGACAGAAAGTAGTCTGGTAGTGTTTCCAGACATATCAATAGCACATCATTATTTTGATGTATAGCCTCGACTGTGAACATCTTAGCACGTTAAAATCGTTACTTGTTACGGCCAGCGGCTCAATATTTTTGTCGGACACTATAATATGTGGAATCTAATCGTGTGACTGTCAGGCGCGTGCATCTATTTTGAGTGGAGTACCTCCGACCTGAAAGCGGCGCGTACCGTAGCTATCAAAATTGGTGGACGGATAGCCTGTCACCGGGGCCATCCGGCAATGTACAATTTGTAGGGGTGGGCGAAGCGAAGCGAGTGCCATGCGCTCAGGATTCGAGCGACACCCTACTTCTGTTTAGCGTGAGTCTCTACGACGAAAAGCGCGACCGCCACATATTGGCGCCCGGCTCGGCTCACATCGCCGGGAACGAAGGATGTGTGATGCCGCGTGAAAGCCCACAGTGTCGGCTACCCTTTGGGCATAATTTCAGTGCGACCGGATCGACAAGCTTCACGTGAGCGATACCGATGTGAAGGGAGAACAGATTGCGCCGAATTATTCTGTTGTCGATTGGTTTAGCGTGTAAAACGGGATTTTTTCGTCAGAATATTATCAATTTTAGTGCGCCAAATCGGCACGGTTTCAACCGGCATAGCCCGCGAACCAATCCGACATCACGGTTCGCGGGCCAATCCGCTTCGTGGACCGCTCGTCATCAATCCGACACCACGGTGTTGCCAAGACAATCTCTAAACTCGGCAGGGCAAACATTTTTTCCGCATGTGACACGTGCACCCGCGGGAGGAATGTAGAGAAAAGGTGGTTGTTTTCATCGTTTTTCACGATTGGGTCTGGTGGTGGAAAACGGATCAAAGTGACCATGCGCCGTTGCCCGCATTACCAAGTTCCATGTACCGGCTACACTTTTGCCATTGACCATGACACCGGCCGTGTGTCACGGGTCAGCCATCGCGACGAGAGGGGCAAGTGTCGTGACCCTCAAAACACGCTCTGCTTCTCACCCCATCAACGTCCCTGCCAGACCCCATTTTGGATGGAAAATGATAGGCACGCATAGCCCCAACTGTTGTGATTCCGACGATACCTTTAGATTTCCTCCAGCAAAAATGTTTTCCATACAATGAAAGGTGCACTGAAACATCACCAAGCATCATTATCGGCCTTCTCAGCCGGCTCATTGCATGGATGGATCGATGGATTTGCTGGAGCTAACTTCATCGGTCGAAAATTATGCAGGTCGCACGTGCTACCCGCCAGCCAAGCCACCTTGAGAAGGATTTGATAGGTGAATAAAACTGATGCCTTATGCAGGGCAGTACAGCTATGTTTTTGTGCATATGGAAATGAAGTTTGAAATGGGCAGTGTAGGTCAGATCAAATTAGGCCTGGTCAGATCAGGTCAGGCCAGGTTAGGTTAGGTCAAGCTAGCTTAGGTTAAGTTAGATTATGGTAGATTAGCCAATTTGGGGTTAACTCAGTTCAAGCCGATCGGGAGTGTAGTGGCCTTTGATCGATTTTGAGCACGCCAACATGGTAGTGGGGTTGGTGTAGATCTAGTTAAGGTTCATTTAATGAAACCAGCAAAATATCCCATATAAAAGTTTTGATGATCTGTTCGACAACCTGTGTACGGTGTAGTAGCTTTTGGTGATCTGTCCGACAGCCTGTATACGGTGTAGTAGCTTTTGATGATCTGTGCGACAGCCTGTGTACGGTGTGGTAGCTTTCCGTTGCCGGTGCATTTTGCCGCCGTCGTCAGTGCAGTGGGTTGTTGCGAGCCACCGGCAGTGGCGCACTGGCAGCTGTGTGTGGGCGCCGGTCGGAGCTGGCTGCACCGTACAGTGTGACCGTCATGGAAACCCGTCGGCGGCCCGCAGGTATTCGACCCGGAGGAGTTCTCGTCTCAGCCAGCTGGCGTGCTCTGTCGCCAGGGCTCGACCGGCTCTGCCAGTCGCTCGCCCACACCATCGTAGGCGCGACTCGCACTGGCCTCCCCCCCTTCTCCGCTTCAGTAAATGTGACTGCTGACCATCCGCCGTCCGAGATATCGGCTTCTGGCCAATAACAACGACAATGCCAAAACAGACGCTTCAATTCGAGTGTATTAACATCGGTGCCTACTGTGAGTGTGACCGTGATGTGAGTACCCACGTGGTGTCGTGTAGGACAGCTGACCGACCAGTGCAGGCAGCTGAGTTCAGGTCGACGGGCCAAGTGCACAAACGCCGCGAGTGCTGTGTGTAGAGTAGTTCCAATACTATCTGCCTTATAAGGTGGCGGGCACGTGGTCCGCTAGCAGCTTCTGCTGTGGTCTGACGACACCCGTGCACACAGTTATGTAGTGTCGTGTGTACGGCACATTGTTTATGGCTGCTCACTGGCAAACAATCGAGGACTGGCGTATGCTTATTTCTGGTGCAATCACTACATGCAATCACTACATTTTGCCAATTGGAAATTAGCCAAACTTGGGAATGATTGCCAGTTGGTTAACTAATCATTTGCGATGCAAAATTTTTGATAGGTTGTAATGAATCCAATAAGTCGCTGTGTGGGCGAAACCCCGCGTGATCAGCCGGTTCTGGTAGGTTGAGGCACAGAGCCAATAACTGAGTGATTGAGTTGACATATACAAGATGTTTGTTGATGACACTGGCTTTGACACGCCTGCTGCAGCTTCTTACTCGTGTTGCATACTGTCTTTCAATGTTCTGGTCAATCGGCCGTGTTGCGTACGAGTTGAGCGGCACAGGCCACATGGGTCAACCAACCGCTGCGCCAGATGTCACTGCGCCTGTATCCAGCACCCCTCTGCGCCGTGCGACAGGACTTATCGTGCTTGAACGCGCTAACGAGTGTGCGTGCGTGCGTGCGTGCGTGCGTGCGTGCGTGCGTGTGTGTGTGTGCGTGTGCGCGCGTACGCGTGGCGCGTGCACGCACGCACGCACGCACGCACGCACGCACGCACGCACGCACGCACACACACACACACACACACACACACACACACACACGAATCGGTGTTGGACCTTTGCACTATAGTAGTCCAGTGAATTAACGCGGCAGTGGTGACGACGTTGATTCGTACTCTGCAGCTATCCAATGCTCAGGTAAACTGTTTCGTCGCCTTCCAGTTAATGTGTTGGCCTAGAACGTCTTGTTGCAATAAATTGTATTCGCACATCCACGCCTTCGTTAATCCGTTCTCCGTTTGCGAGCAAGCAGCCAACTAGCGAGGCTGTGTCCAGTGCGGCGATACGATTGCCACTCTGTCTGCTTTCATTACACCCATGCACATGTGCAAGCATTGTGCGGTGTACTGGGAGCAGGCCGTCGTCTGTGCCGAAGCTTGTGCGTCACGGCTTTAGTGCTGAGTCGATTGGGAGAGGGTCGGGTAAGCCATAACAGCAAGGGTGGTTTGGGACCGAATTCTGTTTACTGGGAGCATTGCCGCCATGCGCACATGTGTTGGTTGGTTATTTGGGCTTAAGGGCGCATCGACTGCGTTGGTCATACAGCGCACATGTGTTGTGAAGAATAAAGGGGGGACATGATTGAAATGTACAAAATTGTTAAAGGACTAGATCAGGTCAATTTGAATGACGCTCTTCAATTTAGAATATCACATAGGGGTCATCAATTCAGGTTTGACAAGTTGAGGTGTAGGACAGTTAAGCGACAACAGGTTTTCAGTCAAAGGGTTGTTGATCAGTGGAATAGGCTGCCTGCTGATGTGGGGAGTTCCTCATTGAATGTATTTTTTTAGTCAGAAATTTTTTCATGTATATTTTTAACAATTTTTTTAGACAGGAAAATTTTGTTTTTGAGTTCTGATTTGTGGTGGATGGGGGTGATATTTGTGCTAAGTGGGTGTGCACGGCACAGACCCCTTTAAGCGGGCATGGATGCGGTTTGAAAGTGTTGGTAGGGCATTCAATACACATGTGTTGAGAGGGATCATGGGAATAGGGCTGGACAGCTAGGGTATATAGGCATTGATAGGTGTGTGGGATGTTGGTGGATATTTTTTTTAGGATGTGGTGATGGTTGGGGTGGGTCTTTTTACCCGGCTTATGGTATCTTCCATTTACAGACAACTTGATGGGCCCTTGTGGCTCTTTACTCTTTACGACTTTAAGAAGAAAAAACTGAGAGGTCGGAAATTTCCCACCATGATGGATACTATGCGTTGCTATAGCTATAGCTATGCGTATTTATGCTATAGCTGACATATTACGTGCTATAGATGCAAGTAATTATACGCTCTACATGTATGGAAAATATTCGTATTCTTTATCGAGTTAGGACATTTCTGCTGAGTAGCAAATCATAGACACTTGTTCACTTCGTTTCCTCGAGACGGCCATTTTTCTTCATCCGCCTTTGCAAAAACAATCACGGTGTATGGAACATAAGGCAGTGGGGTAGCCACGAAATTATTCCAGGGGGGGGGGCAAGGTCGAAAGGGGGCCTCCTGTTCCCCGAAAGGGGGCCTCCATTGTGTTAGGGTCTCATATTGTTCTTAGGCTCTTACTATGGTTCGAGAATGGGGAACATGATTTCATATTGGTGTTTTGTTTGTTCTTGGCATGGTGCTTCATTTACTCAAAACGCAATAAAGCACTAATCATTTTCGCTGAAATCTGGGCCATACCAGGGTTGGTTGGTTATTGGTTTTACGACACGTCGACCGTTGAGTCATGTAGCGTCGCCAATCTCTCACGCCGATTGGTCGCGGGCGAAGAGTAGCGACAGGTGAGACTCGAACCCACAACCTTTCGATTGTGAGACGAGCATCTTACCCCTAGACCACTCGTCCCCACCATACCAGGGTATAAATAAGTAACATTTGGATAAATACCTAAGTGCCTAAACAAACCAACGTCTCAATGCTTTCTCGAATCTTCCCGCTGGCCTCTAGATTGCAGCGAGCTGGCGGGGCTGGTGCTAAGCATATCTTACAGATATCTGCCATTGATCAACCCACTTTTAAGTCCTCCAAGTCTAACTGAATATATCTAGATTCATCACTACTGTTATTTATTCCCACCAGCTTGATGTCATAAGCAAAGCTTGAACGATCATTTCTCAGTCCAAGGACGACAATTTCGCAAAGGTGACAACGAGAAGTGGATTGCATTGGTTTTCTGAGCGCCATCTTAGGAATTTGTTTATTTTTATAACATTTGGTGCTGCCTGCAAGGCAACTGTCACACGAGCTAAAATATATCCTCAGCGAATAAATTCACGACAAGAACAAGCATTGAACAGCAATGCATAAATGACAATGCAACAATGTCAGTGCATACATAATCCAAACCTTCAAATTCCACGCCGTCACGCCCATCGTTTTCGCTGTGCTGTACCGTTTTGTAAATGACGTTGACAAGGTATGGAAGCTGGGAAGCTCTAATCATGTAGGCAGTAATAACAGAAAAGAAGTTTGTTGGAAGAAAATGCATTCAAATACATCATTAATCCCATTTTATATGGGGCATGGATGTTGTATTGTATGCTTGTGAGGGGTAATTTTCCCCCTCAATGTTGGCTTTCCCCCATGGGCGTATGTTTCGGAAAATTATTCAGGGACCAGTGGAGTACCTATATTTGCGTCAAGCAGAAGGGGGCAAACAGATTTGCAGGGGGGGGGGCACCTACTCCCATTAAAAAGTCCTTGGATTTCGGCCGCTATTTTGTCAAAGGAGACATTTCGAAATAATATAATTAGTTATCAACTAAATTGCCCTGTGGAGGGGCCTAATCTACCACTATGGTTTCTGATTGGTCGGATTTCAACCCTAACTCCACCACTCAGTTCTAAGGTTTTCTTTTGGTATCCCTTGATAAGTTACCGCACACTGCTGAAATTACACCTATACCACAAAACCGGATCGGTATCCCAAGAAATCATGCTGGAGCCCTCCAAAAAAGGAGGGATTCGAACAAATAAATGTCCGGGTCAAGAAAATGGCTCTGGAGCACCGAACAATTTTTCCAGATGCTTTCAAAAATTGCGTATGGCAACCGAAAAGCATACCGGTTCTCGAAAAAATCGAGGTGGGATACAAAAATATGGCGCCAGAGGCTCGAAAAATCAGCCCGGGATTCGGACTATAAAAAAAAACAGAAAAGATCCACAAAAATCGCGTTGAGCCCAGAAAGCTGGCGTTGGGTCTCGGGAACCACGCGCCTGGGCGCGATAAGTCGCGCTGGGACCCAGAAAAATCGCACCGAAGCCCCAAAATCGTACTGGGGCCCCACAAATGTGCGTCAGAAGCCCCAAATATACACAGCGGGACCCTAAGAGTAAAACGGTGCCCGAAAATACAACTAACCCTCCAAAGTGCACCGAGTCTCCCAAAAAGCGATAGGGCCTTAAAACATGCGTTTGGAGCCCTAAATAAACATGCCGGGAGCTCTAAAAAAGTACACTGCAAGCTCGCAAGGCGCACAGGGGCCATGAGAACGCACAACGGCCTGAAAAAGACGCTGGGGCCACAAAAAGCAACATGGTTCCAAAACGTACACAACGACCGGGAGCTAAATAAACACATAGGGATCTTCGAAAACGCCCTGACACGTAAAAAAATACTCGGTGCACAAAGAAAAGCAACAAAGCCCTAAAACGAGCAGGGTTTCGAAGATGTATTGGGCCCATAACTTCAATTTAAAATGTATTACCCACCACTTTAAAATACAAAATTTCACAATTTCAGGCATTCCAGTTCATAGCACCCGGTCGCCACGACGGCAACGTCAGTGCACGTGCACACCCATCTTTCGCATTCGGTGCATTCGCCACACTTCGTGCAATGCTACGGTTTCTGCTAGGCGTTTTGCTAATTGCTGCCACATGTTAGACTTGCGCCATATTTCGAAAAGTCGATTGATTAAATTCGATCATTAGTTTCCTACTTCCCACATTTTCTGGTAGTTATGAAATGCGGTTTCCGCTGAGCTTTGATGCACTTCATGTCTTTGCTGCTATCCTCCCAGATTGGCTACCGAACCGAGGCCCTGCCTCACCGTTCTTTTTTGGACCCGTTGCGTCTTTCTTGGTCTATGATTGTGTATTATGGCTTAGATCCATTTTTGTTAGGGGCCTAACACATTTTCGAACCCCCTGCTCGTTTTAGTGTTTGTTGCATTTTTGTGCACCGAGGATTTTTTTTACGTGTCGGCGTTTTCGAAGATCCCGATGTGTTTATTTAGCGCCCGGTCTTTTTGTTTGTTTTGGAACCACGTTGCCATTTGCGGCCCCAGCCACTTTTTCAGGCTCTTGTGCGTTATCATGACCCCTGTGTGCTTTAAGAGCTTCCTGCGTATTGTTTAGACCTCCCGGTATGTATATTTATGGCTGCAACGCATGTGTTAAGGCCCGGTCGCTTTTTGTGAGACTCTGCGCTTTGGAGGGCCAGTTGTATTTTCGGCCCCCGTTGTGCTCTTAGGGTCCCGATGTGTTTAATTTGGGCTTCTGACGCACACTTGTGGGGTCCCAGTACAATTTTGGGGCTTCGGTACGATGTTTCTAGGTCCGAGAGCGACTTATCGAGCCCAGGCGCGTGGTTCCTGAGACCCAACCCCAGTTTTCTGGGCTCAATACGATTTTTGTGAATCTTTTCTGATTTTTTTTTAAAGTCCGGACCCCGGCCTGATTTCTCGAGCCCTTGGCGCCATGTTTTTGTATCCCACCTCGATTGCTCGAGATCCGGTTTGTTTTTCGGTGCCGTACGCAATTTGTGAAGGCATCTGATAATATGTTCGGTGCTCCAGAGCCATTTTTTTTTGCCTGGCCATTTAGTTGTTGGAATCCCTCCTTATTTTGGAGGGCTCCAGCTTGCTTTTTTCGGATACCGATCCGGTGTTTGTGGTCACACTGTGCTTACGTGTGGCCCTAGACGCCAATTTTTGAGAGCCTCGACGGGACTACCGATGGGAATTGTGGGTCCCGAGCGCGATATTTGGGGGGCCCGGTTCGAGTTTGTGGGACGCGTTGTATTTAGCTGTGGCCCCAACGCGATTTTGGCTGTTCCTGTTGCAATTGTTCGGGCCTCAGAGCGAGTTTTCCGGGGCTCGCCGTGTTTATTTGGAGACCCATGCGCGAATTCTGGTGGACCGACGCGAATTTTGGTGGCCCCAGCGCGATTTTTGGGGCCCCGGCACGATTCTTGGGAGCTTATCCCTCTCAGGATGGAGGGGGCATTTGCCCCTTTGATATAGCACTGCGGCCACTGAAGGAGTTTTTTTTTGTCCCAGAGTGACATTCCGGTTAAGGACTTATTTTTCGGGCAGCTGAAAATTTTGGGGCCCCGGCGCGACCTTCTGAGCCTCCAGTGTGATTTTTAAGGGCTGCGACGCGCCTTTTTTGTAGTCCAATGTGATCTTTTGGGCCCCGACGTCATTTTCTTGGATCCCTAGCGCGAGCTATAGCGGCCTCGACACTTTTTGGGGGTCCAATGCGTTTGGGGGGCTTTTGGCGTCATTGTTGGGCCCTTAGAGTGATTATCCATGTCCGGATTGTTTTTCGTTGCTCCGGCTTCATTTGTTTTGGTCCCAATGAGACTGTTGGGGAACGGTACGACCTGTCGTGCCCCTGGCATGATTTTCGTGGTCCGGGCGTGAATTTGTGATACCCCAGGCTCAGCGTAATTTGCGGGGGCCCCGGCCGGATCTTTTGGGGCCCATATCGTGATTTTAAAGTACCCAGACACGACTCCTACTGTTTCTTAGGGGGTTTCTTCTTGCAAATTATAGGCCTCCTGTCGCGTCTTAAGGGTCTCGTCTCATTTCCTAGAGCCTTTTTACCGGTTTTCGACGTCTCCTTGTGTGTCCTACCCTCCTCCATATTCAATGGTCCTCCTCTCCCGTCTTGGAGGGCCTCCTCTTGCATTCTGGGGCCCCTTTAACATGGCATGGGGCTTCCTCTTATCTTCGAGGGGCATTCTCTGCCAAATTCGGGGCCTCCTGCCACGCCTCGTGGGCCTCCTCCTTTATCCTGGCAAAGCCTTACCCGTCTTGAGGGATCTTCAATTTTGGAAACCTCACCTCCTTCCATACCTTCTACCAGTCCCATCTTAAGGGCCTCCTCTCATTCCCTGGGAACTCTTTCCAGTCTTCGGGGCCTCATTTGGTCCTGGAGACCTACTCCTTGAGGGACTCCTCTCGAGTCCAGCAGGTGCCTCATTTCTCTTCCAGAGGCCTTCTTTTTTTCAAATTAGAGGCCTCCTCTCACATCTTGGGGGCCTCCTGCTCTGCGTGTGGATTCGATCTTTACCCATCTTAGGGGTGGTCTCTTATCTCCTGGTGGACTCCTCTTCTCTCCCAGGCGCCTCCTCTGCCAAATTACTGGGAACCTTTCCTATCTTAGTGGCCTTGTTATTTCCCGAGGACCTTCTTAGCCGTCTTCGAGCCTTCTTTTCCGCCTGGGAGCCATCTCTTTTATCCAATGGCCTTTCTCCTATTTTAGGGGCCTCCTCGTTCATCATGGGGTCTCATTTCCAATCTTGTGTCGTTCTCTTCCGAATTAGGTGCCTCCTGCTACGTCTCTGGATCATCCTTTTCTATCTCGGTGGAACCTCACCCGCTTGGGGTCTGCTTTTTCGTCTCCCAAACCTCATCGCATATCCACTGGCTTCCTTTTCCGTCTTAGGGCCTCCTCTCATATTCTGGGGCCTCCTTTCCGGTGTTGGGGCCTCCTTTGCAATCCTGGTTTCCTCCGTGCCATTTTTGACACTCTCTTGATTTCTGGGGACTCCTACCCTCTCCTAGGTGACTCCTTTTTTAAATTAGGGGCCTCCTCTCCCGTCATGGGGGCCTACTTATCTGTGTTTGGAGCCTCATTATCCCCTTAGCAGGGTGCTTTTGCGTCCTAGTCCTAGATTTTCTCTTCTAGGGTCCTCCTCTTCCAAAATATGGGCCTCATCTGGCTGGTCTCG